>JAODKL010000081.1:3477284-3504509 GCA_026780765.1 Petrocephalus schoutedeni | reverse complement strand
GGGATAGGCTCCGGACCCCCCGCGACCCTGAACAGGATAAGCGGGTTGGAAAATGGATGGATGGATGGATGGATTTTTCAGTGTTTTCATGGACTAGACTAACATACTGTATAAACATCCTAAATGCTGTTAAAGAGTTAATATCATAATATGTTATAATATGTTTGGTAGACATCATTTTGGTTAATCTGCAGTTATGACTTTTGTTAAATGCCATATCCCCTCTCTCCTTTTGTTTTGTTTATTTTAGTGCCCTGCAGCTCTGACTATGATACCGCAGCGGATGCCACAGAGACTTCTTCCTACATCAGCGCCAAGGGCTACCTGTCCAGGTAGGTCCAGCTGGATTCAACCGCAAGCACTGTAATATTGTACCCCAAATGCTAACAGTGGATAGCAACTTGGGTATGGTTTTCTAACCAGGGAAACGGAGGCTTTCGAGTCTGTTACAGAAGAAGAGCAGCTCCCCCAAGTGGTTGATGAGCTGCGTGATGTGCACATTTATCCTGGGGCACCCATTGCCAAGATGCAGGTCAAGGTCAAAGGTCAGTCACCTGCTTCCTCATTAGATACTACAATTCGCCTGTACCTTACAGATTACCTGCGGCAAATATACATCAAATGATGTCAAACAAAAACAGGTTCAGTGTTGCTAGTTATCTGTTTTTGTCACTTTTTCTGGGCTTTGCTTCCAAATATACAGAATATACTGTACTGCCACACTTTTCCCTGAGAGGATTAGCCCACATTGTCAGTGAAGTTCAATGCCAGGTTTTTAATTCATTTTGCGTGAATTATTCCAGAAATACATTCTCCACAAATGTTGAAATCACTTTCACCATCCCATTGGCTAGGCTACCCCCGGCCTAGGGTTTACTGGTTCAAGGATGGACAGCCACTGCGGCCCACAGAGCGGGTGCGCGTGACGGAGGAGAGGAGTGTGTGTGGCCTGGAGATCCTTGCGGTGACGCGGGAGGACACAGGGGAGTACTCCGCCTACATCAGCAACGCCGCTGGCTCTGCCTACTCCTCCGCCCGGCTCCTGGTGCTGGGTGAGTCTCCTGGCTGCGCCAGGCTCCACCTTGGCATTGAACCGAAATACTGAAAGGATATTTTAAGGCTAAATAATATAGAAAATATGTTGCATCTGGCTGTCCAGAATTTTCATGGTGTGTGTGTATATGTTATATATATATATATATATATATATACACATTTCTCATTTGTGTGCTGTATACTCAGTTCCTGAGTCCCTATTGGCCATTTGATTCAGTCCTATCAGGACATCCACTCATTCTCACAGAAGTAACAAGCGCTTTTCCACAGGGCCTGGAGAGAAATTCCCAGAAGAAACTTCCAAAGTCAAAGGTAAATAGGTGTTTGTATAGGTTCTCTCTTTGTCTCCTGTGTTGAATTGGACATTGAGTCCCATTAGTCACTTTTTTTCTTGGTCGGACAAAGGTTGTTTGTGCGTGTGATCTGACTCTACAGTGGGTGCGTGGTGTTTGTTTTTTGGCGAAAGGTGCCGAGCCCTTGGTGCCTCCCCGCTTCCTGGAGCGGTACCCCAACCGGACAGTGAAGAGTGGAGCCAGCATCACCATGTCTGTCAAAGTGGAAGGTGACCTCCCCAGCAGTGCTTAAGAGGGTGGGGGGGTTAACCCTTTAATATGGGCATTTTCTTAGAACAGTTTTTTTCTGGGTAGTATTATAACCCCCACAACTAGAATAGATGGATGGAGGGAGGGAGGGAGGGAGGGATGGTTGTTGGTGAACTGGAGACCTGTTCTACTGCTGCCAGTAGGACCAGTATAGAGGATGTTCTTCTCTAAAGTGAGATATAAGTTTCCATGTGGATACACCCCCTCCCAGGCTCTCCCCAGCCCTCCGTCACCTGGCTGAAGGAGGAGTCTACTGACGACGTGCTGTGGATTAAGCCCGAAACACCTGGGTACAAGATGGCCAGCTCAGGTCGGCAGCACAGCCTCATCCTGATGGATGTGAGCAAGACCCACACGGGCACATACACGTGCATCGCCACCAACCAGGCGGGCCAGTCTGTCTACACCGCCCGGCTAGAGGTGGAGGACGGTAAGCACTTCCTGTAGGGTGTGCTTACATCCTGTATCATGTCATCGTAAACCAGCTAACATGAATTGCTTGATGTTCATATTCATTGGTGTGTAGAAAATTATGCTTTGACCCAGTGCCTCTAATATTTTTTTGCATGGAAACGACCCAGTTTTTGTGTACAGTAAATTATGTGCCTCTGCTTCTCTTTCAGTGCCAGAGAAGAGGGCTAATGTGGAGAAGCAAACGGGCAAGGCAGTTCAAGAGTAAGTTGATGTATCAGCAAGACTGCAACAACATCCTATTGGAGAAAGATATATACAGTCATGGCCCAAAATATTGCATTCATGTCAGAAAATGCACCACTTCTCCCAGAAAATTGCAATTACAGGCCATTCTTGACATTTGCGTGGAATGTCTCAGATTTGTTTTGTTTTTCCTCTGCTTCCTCTGCAAAGGAATAAACATGACAATAGCAAAGCATTTGTAATTGCAACAATTTTCTGGGAGAAGTGGTGCAATGAAGGGGTAGCAATATTTTTGGCCATGACTGTATTGCCCCTAAAGCCACGTTATAAGTCTTGGTTGATTTATGAAATACAATCCCACGCACGTGCACTAATAAAATGACCAAAATCCTCCATAATTAGTTGTGTGCTAATATGTCACCTGTCTCCTTCAGGGTTCTTGGAATCACCATCAGTCCACCCACAGACGAGCCAAGCGCTAAGAGAGGTTGGAGTGGTTTTCACATTTAAAGATTGTGACTGAGCCACACAGTAGTGTTCCTGTTAATGCACTGATGCTCTATTTTTCTAGACACGTAATAATTTCCCTTATTATTCCCTGCAGGTGGAAAATCATCTAGCGCTTTCCTGGGTGAGGTAGGCACGGAGGAGTTTATTCAGAAGCTTACCACCCAAATCACTGAAATGGTATCTGCCAAGATCACCCAAGGTAAGAAGAAGCACTGGAATATTCCACTGAAACTCTTCAAGGGGGAGTTTTTATAGCTGGAGGGAGATTATGTTCTTGATTTATAACTGTAAGTTATCAGAAGCTATTCTACGTTCAGCCTCTAATCTTCATACTGGAATTTATTTGTTCTGTAATAAAGCAGCTACCTAACAGTTACAAAGAATATCTTTAATCGTATTGAAACATATTCAGGAGCCGAAATATATTTAAATTTCTTAATCGTACCGGCTTCTTAAAAAGTATTATATATTTAAACATATGCAATAAGCGTAAACTAATAATCAAACAAGACTCTTGAAGAGTTCTTGATGTCAGAAGCCTCTTGGGTTAAGCATGAGCGATTGGGGTGACAGTCCGGATATGTTTCGCTGTCCGAGCTGTAAATAAGCCATGCTTTTGGCTCTAAGTGAGGGGCAGCAGAAGGGATTGGCATGCATGTGGTTTGACTGCTGCACTGTTGCAGGTTTGGCTTATATAGATGCAGCCAAAAGTACTGGTACCCTCCCACTTTAAATCTTAATTTCCAAGTTGAAATAGACTAAATTAGTTGGCATCCCTGAAATTTTGCATTTGATTAATGACTTTGCATATTAGTGTAAACAATAAAACAAATTTAGCAATTTTGAAAACTGCAAGGACAAAATTATTTGGACCACTAACATCATATTTTGTAGCAAAACCAGGCTGTGTAAGGAGCACTGGAGGGAACATTTTGGGACAGCATCCTCTGTTGCTCATGCTTGGTGAATTGAGGCTGCACAGTGTTTCTGTGTGTGTGTGTGTGTGTGTGTATGTGTGTGCAAATATATATGACCTACGTTGTAAACATCTGGTACTGTTGCCCTCCCAAGCCAGGATGGACCTTCCCACTGACCCCCTGTAGACTTTTTTACAGCCCTGTCATTACATCTTATCTTTCACCTCCTTCATCCATCCATTCATCCATGCATCCTTTCACTCACCTGCTCACTCAACCATTCGTTTGTTATTCAGACAGCTTTCAGAACCATCAAGTGCTCCAGTGGATGAGGTCATGGCCCAAATCCAGTATGTATCCGCTGTACTGTGCCCCATATACTATATCAGTTTAATATCCTAGAATCTAGATCTTCGTCAGTGCAGCACCTGGCTTTTACAAGGCAGTGTTACCCCCCCCCCCCTCCACCAGACAAATGCCTGATCAGTAAATATCTGCTTTACTTATGGAAATTGTCTCCTGCCTTGGTCTACTAGAAAATACTAAATCCTAAAAAAAACATTACAGCTTTAATTTCAATTGGCTATTTAAAAAGCTTAGAATTTGTGGCAGCAGGCTGTGGATGTAATTTAATTTACTTTTAGTTATTTTAGTTTCCCTATTTCCTCCTAAAAAGCCTTTATAATGATTGAAGAACTTGCCTCGGTAGCTGCTGTATTTTAGATGTCATAACTGTCACATTTCCTAGCTGCAAGCAAAACTCAATATAACTTTTATTACTGACTCTCCTTGAGAGTGGCAGTTTACCCATAATGCCCTAGAAACCCACCTCATACTGGATTTGATTTTGTTTTTTTCTGCTGCACATGAACAGTCATGTTTGCCAGGCCTGCTATAAGTGGAGTTCATACACTTTCATTGTGGGCCTATGGTTAAATGAATGCCCTTTTATTTTGTGGTGCCAGGATTATGTTGTCTGTTTTCTGAGTTGTTTATATTCTGCATGTCACTAATGACTGTAAGCACTCTCTTCGTAGATGGTTGTAAATGAGAACAGTGTGATGGCAATGTAGGGTATTTTCTGACTGAAAGATTATTTTGGGAATCTTCTTGTGTTGGTCTGCTAGCCTGAATGATGACATAAAAAGTATATTTATTACCAATTTCTAAAGAAACAGTACTGTACTGTACATTTTGCATGCCCAATTGCTTTGTCACTTTACATCTGTTCTTTTTGTATACAAAAAATATACAAAAGAAACTATGCCTAATTAATGCACAAAGCTACTACTCAGAGCACTATGTTCTAGACCCATGATAAAAAAATCATGCTAAATTAACGACACTGGAAAGTTTAAAAGTTACTGCGAGAAACATGAAATTCCACGGTCATAAAGACAGCTAGCACATGAGTGAGGCTGATTGCTCAGACAAAGATGTATGCCATACCCAAGCCAAGACATTTAATATTAAAGATATAATAAGCACTTACGCTAGCAAATATTTCGTATCACTAATACTTGTATATGATTTTATGCAATCTGAATAATTTTCAGTGTTTTTAGCTTAAGCGTTAGTTGTCTGCAATTTTCTGCAATCTTTCAGCAAACTTTAGAAATATTCTCATCTAATTGTTTGTGGACAACTTGCAAATAACCAAAACCGTGAATATAAAATTCATGAATGTGAAGGGGTTGCTGTATTTACAATTTTGTTCCGACTTCTCACGTTCATGCGTGCCGTTTGCATTTTACTGGTCTGTGAAAATTTTGTGCGACATCATCTGGACCGCAGAAGTGAAGAGGTTGAAAACCCCAAATATATACCATGTTATGTGCTGATATTACTCTCCCGCCGTGTCTCGACGCCCCCCCAGCCTCGCTGCGAGTGCCGGGGGCCGACAGCGACGATGAGACCAAGACCGCTTCCCCCCACCATGGCCGCTCGCGTCCCGCCTCCCTCATCGCAGACTCCTCCTCCGAGTCTGATGACGGCGAGGCCAGAGGAGAGGTGTGCCTCCTCTGGACACATCCGCCCGTGTCTTTGATGTGTACAGAGCTGTTGTTCCTTTGATATCGGTAATGTTTAGATGGGACACAGGTGCAGCCAATAATTCAATAATTATAACCTAATTAGAACATTTTTAACATGTGATTGAAAAAAATTCAGCAAATTATATGTAACTAACTTTGTAATTTCTTTTCATCAAGGCCTTTGTTTGCACTTGTCTTGATAAGTGATAAACGATATGCCATTTCTTTGTTAACTGTATTTTGATGTCTAAAAACATGCCTCTCTGCAGATGTTCGATATCTACGTGGCCACGGCTGACTATAACCCCACTGGCCCCGGGAAGGAGGCCATCGCCCTGAAGGAGGGCCAGTACGTGGAGGTCCTGGATTCCGCTCACCCCCTCAAGTGGCTGGTCCGCACAAAGCCTACTAAGACCACGCCGTCCCGCCAGGGCTGGGTCTCCCCAGCGTACCTCGATAAGAAGCTGAAGGTATCCCAACCCATAACTAATACCCCCCCACCCCCAACGATGAATTATTTAACAGCCAGGAGGATGCTGGGCAAGTCACATGAAGGGCTTAGTTAATCTATATAGTAAAAAATAACATACGCATAAAACATAAAATAACTGCACGCAGTTGTTCTGGCCAGTGACAAAAGCTGTTGATAACCAGGTGCTTGTGTTCTGTCGTATTAAGATATTACTGCACTGCGCAGTAAATTGCTGGACTAGAAGTTTGTCGTCGTGGTCTGCTGATGGTACTTTTCGTTAAGTGACAGCCTGCATGCAAGTAATCATCTCAGAACACTAATAAGTACTTGTGATGTTAAAACCCTAAACTTTTTCAGCTCTCGTCGGATGCTGCTCCCCCTGGTGGAGAAGCGGCAGAGCCTGGAGTGGAGCAGGTTTCTGAAGGAGAGTATAAGAAGAGACTATGGTACATAACTGGTTAAGTCTTACCCCAATGAAACACCAGGTGGTTTTAGTTTTAGTCCAAAACACATCTGTGAACATGTTGCACTAGCGGACAACCAGCAAACCTAAATATAATGAGATCCTGTGGCTGACATCACCAGGCATCTATAAATCCAAGGGAAAAACTGTGATGGCTGTCCTTCATTATGATGTGTTGTTTCTGTAAAATATTTCTCAGCCAGCTGATTCAGGAGATGATCACCAGCGAGGAGGAGTTTGTGAAGGAAATGGACTTCTTTGCTTCACACCACCTGAAGCACCTGGAGACCAGCACAGATGTTCCAGCCAATGTCAGCAGCCAGAAGGAGGCCATCTTCAGGAACATCAAGGACATCAATTCCCTCCACAGCAGGTTCCTGTGTTTGTTCTGTTTATTCAACTGATTCTCTTTATAGCCCATTTTTTCACCTGCTTGCATGTTATGCAATTTTTTTAAGAAGGGACACATAATAGGCCTTGTATAATGGGACAGCCAGACTTAATTTTACTGGGAGGACAGTGGGGTAATATTTTGTAAATTGGGGGGGAGGACCCCTCGGTATATTTTGCCGATTGCAAGCATTATGCATTAATCAAGCGATCGAGTTGGAGACACAGATTTTGGGCAACAGATTGGGCAGTTCTCTGGTTTACGGAATTAAATGCTCATTTTTATTTTTTGTTGAGGGGTGGCAACTAGGGTGGCCACGTATTTACTGGGGGGGAGGGGGAGACATGATGGAATGATCGTCCGGGTTTTTCAGTAATATGACCAAAAACACTCATTATAGCTACACATAAATGACTCGATGTTTATTCCGCATGAAGCTGAGATGACGAGCCTGTGTACTTACCATCATGTGGCCTGCCGTCCTGCAGCTCCATACTCCCGAGTCTGAGCGAGTGTGAGACCGACGACGACGTGGCAATGCGCATTATCAAAAACACAGAGGGCTTTGAGAAGTACCTGCAGTACATGGTGGGCCAGGCGCAGGCCGAAGGCGCCATTGGTAACAAGAACGTCCACGAATACTTTAAGGTCGGTGAACCCAAATGTCATGTGTTGGCAGCCATTTTGGCTCCTTTGGTCACCGTTTCAGCCGAACCTTTGGTGTTCCCAGCACTCTCTTGTGAAACTAACAGATGATTAATCCATGTGTGTACCCTGCCCTCTTTTCTTCCTACAGGAATACACTGAAACACAGCTTTCAGATACTAAACCTTCAGAAGCTCCAGTGCTGAGTGTGAATGCATATTTACAAAGACCTCTGGAGAGGATTCAGAAATACAAGTCCTTACTCAAGGTGGGAGTTTAGATTAACATACAGATAAATTGCTCAATTACTCAAGTTTTTTTCCCATTTGAAGCTGGAATTAATGGAAAATGTGTGAGTAGGCAAAAGACCAGTTATGTTTTGTGTTTGATCTTCTGCATCTTGACAGAAGTTCCCCAGTTCTCTCATATCTTGAGTCTTGTGATGTTATTTTACCTTCATCCATTTGTGGCTGCCTAACCATTACCAGCCTCTTTGATGTCACACAAGACATATTCTACTGTATAATATTGCATATTGAGCTTTGGCTAAATTCGTTTTTGCAGAATGCAGACCTACAATGTACACTACGAGTTTTTAGGTGCCATGAAGTAGGCGGCGTATTTGAGTTCCTTGGTCCTGTAGCGATGAATGTTCCTGTGTGCAGGAGATGATCAGGAACAAGGCCAGGAACGGACAGAACTGCTGTCTTCTGGAAGAGGCCTACGCCGTCGTCTCTGCGCTGCCGCGCCGCTCGGAGAACACGCACCACGTCTCCCTGATCGAGAACTACCCTGCCACGCTGGAGGTGCTGGGCGAGCCCATCAGACAGGTGAATGGGCTTCAATCGACAACACAGCTCTCATTGAGTATTTTCTATGGAACGTGGGCTTTAGGGACGTTCAGTCAACTTGATTGTCATTGTGCACATACACATAAAAAATGAGGCAGTAGGCTCTCCTTTTGCAAGTATCATGCTTAGTAACAGTAGTAAAATTGACAGCAGAGCAGAATAAATAACATAATGTTCAGACACAGTGCAACAATGTTTCTATACATATGCAGCTGGTAAGGCGAAAAGTTTCCATACAGCAGTGTTGACAGTAAAATGGTGCCTGAGTCTTTGTCAAGTTCAGCATACACATAGCATGGAAGAAGCTACTTTTGACTTTGAGTGTGATCTCATTCAATGTCATCTACACAATGTGTGCTATAGGGATGTACTATAGATATACACCTACCTTTCTTTGTCCTTTAATATGTTTAAAGGACTTATTTGATATATGTTCCGTAGCATTGAATGACCTCTTGCTTCCTGAAATATTGCATATAGTGTTCTAGGGTAGCTTGGACCACTGGTAGATCCTTGGACTTATGGTTTTTCCCAGTGAACACTGTGTTTACAATCCTGTGTTCTGGCTCAGGGTCCCTTTGTTGTTTGGGAGGGTGCCCCCGGGATAAGGACCTCATCCAGAGGCCACCATCGGCATGTCTTCCTTTTCAAGAACTATGTCATAATTTGCAAGCCTAAGAGGGACTCAAACACTGACACCCAAAGTTACATCTTCAAGAACATGATGAAGGTGAGGCTCAGAGAGATGGACAATTATTTTTATCGGTTTATTTTCTCCTGATAAGGAACGGTTGTTGAGCGTTTGCCATTTTCTATCCCACCTTCTATCTTTCCTATCTTCTTTCTATCTTGGCATAGCATTCTAGGAGAGTTGCCATAGTAATGCCTATGGAGGTGGTTATTGTGAAAGGCATGGGTTCCTACCTGTATCTGAATGATTTACTATTTATTATACCATTGCGAAGGACCTGGCACTGTTCACTTTCTCATTAGCTGACCAACATTGACGTGAATGAGACTGTCGAGGGTGACGACCGTGCCTTTGAGATCTGGCATGAGCGTGAGGACTCTGTGAGGAAGTACACACTGCAGGCCCGCACCGTCATCATCAAGAACTCCTGGCTGAGGGACTTGCGTGAGCTGCAACAGCGGTACCACATGCCGGCTTGGAGTGAGTGTCCTCTACTCCTAACCAATGATACCTCTCGCTGTGGCTTCCATTTCCACATGTCGATCACATCCCGTAGATGTGCCTTATTTGACTTGCTTGTTGTTACCATGGTTCTGTCCGATAACTGCTTCCTCTTTAGGTCCTCCTGACTTTGTGGAGATCCTGGCAGATTGCACAGCGGAGCTGGGGCAGACTGTAAAGCTAGCCTGCAAGGTCACAGGCACACCCAAGCCGTCAATCACATGGTACAAGGGTGAGTCCAGCAGGGCGACCCGTCATCCCTGTCACAGCCTTGGAGGACCCGTGCTGTCAGGACTTTTCTGAAGGTGCGCGTTATTGTCCATTTGCGTGTGTGCTCATTTACCAGATGGGAGGCCAGTGGAGGTAGATCCCCACCACATCATCATTGAGGACCCCGATGGCTCCTGCACCCTTATCCTGGACAACATGACCGCAGATGACTCGGGCCAGTACATGTGCTTTGCTGTCAGCAGTGCTGGGTCTGCCAGCACCCTGGGCAAGATCACTGTGCAGGGTGAGTCACTGTGGGACCCTGTGGTTAGACACCTCTCCTGCCCCCTGCTGGTCATATAGATTCCAAACTCGCTTGTTTAATCCATTCAACTTAATTTCTGAAGGGAGAACTTAAAGCTACTCTAAATAGAGGGCCCAAGGCATAAGCAAACTAAGTGGCTGCGTAGGGCCTTCCAAACACCAGGGGGCCCCAATATCTGATCAGCCTCTTGCACTGGGAAGGAGGGTGACAAATGATAACTAGGTTAAACAAATTTGGGTCAGCCCTGACTATTTATTTCGATTTGTTGATTTTGTTGAGATGTGTCTTTCACCTGATTAAAGTGATCCAATGTTTCTGTGGTGTGAAGTGCCCCCCCGCTTTGTGAACAAGCTGAGGAATATGCCGCTCATTGACGGGGAAGACGCCCAGTTCACCTGCACCATTCAGAGCGCCCCACGACCCAAGATCCGGTACCCTACTCATAAATTCAAGGCTTTGCCAGCTTTTGTTGCTGTGTATGTGTATGTCGCTCTGTGTTCCAGCTGATGGGTGAATGCTTTTGTTCTGTAACAGATGGTTTAAGGAAGGCAAGCTGCTTACAGATCAGGAGAAGTACCAGACCTACAGTGAGGTCCGGAGCGGGGTACTGGTTCTGGTCATCAAGAACCCTGGGGAGAGAGACCTGGGCCGCTATGAGTGTGAGGTACTGCTTGGCACTCTTCCATTATTTGACCCGCTGCCCTTCTTAGATAGGTCATGTGATCACCTTTCGATGCTGTTGTCTAACATTTGCTCTTTTATCCAGCTATCTAACCGACTGGGCAGTGCTCGATGTGCAGCAGACCTGGTCCCAGCATCAGCCATGGCGGCCAGCGAGCGTAGGGGGGAGCAGGCCATCTCCATCGAAGGTAGGAGTGCACTGGGCTCTGACTGAGGGTAGATGTACAGTATGTAAGCTTATTCCTCCATCGCTGAGTCACCGCTGTGTCGTCATGATGATGTGATCATGTGAGCACATTGCTCAACATTGGCTATCCTGCGAGTGGCTGGATGTTTAGATATTGTGATGATTTTAGTTTTATACTCAGTATTGTTTTTTATGGTAACCAAATAAATGTTATAAAGCGGCTACTTCCCCTGATGTTTCAATAAGAGCTAAACATGTGTTGTCTTGGGAAAATCCTGTGGGTTTACTGAACACTTTTTTGGCATTTTGAGATACGTTGTATAACTCTTACGGAAGAAGGAATAGACTCGCATCTTGATTATAAAGGAATTTTTGCGAAAAATGTTTCCAAAAAGTTTAATCTTTAAGGAATAAATTCCATTTACTTGAATGTTGTTTCACTCAGTAAGCACAAGGTATTTGCAAGAAGTTCTTTATTGCATCACAAACATGTATTCATGGCAACATGCAGCTTTCATCAGACAGTGTAACATGTAACATGTAACCAGGTGGCCCACACACTACCTTGTCAGGACAAAGAGTACAAGTACCAAGAGGCGAAACTCAATTGAACTTTCCATAGCAGCAGTTGTGCCCATGACAAGGTTGTGCCGCCACCATTTTGGACTTATGACTTAAACAGAAAATGTAAAAAAAATGTACTATTTATATTTTATGACTATAACGTTACCCAACAGCGGCCTCTCTAAACTCATTTGTTTCTTATTCGTTTTTGAAAGAAAAATGATTTTAGAATGACATTAAACTTTTACATATTACACAGAAACAGCTATATGTATATGTGTGTGACTAATTTACTGACTTAGTTCTTAAAATTTCCTGTTACGCTTCTGATTTGACTGTGACATTTTTTTTTTTTACTTTTTGACTTTGCAGATTTTTTTGTGTGCAATATGTGATAAATTCTTACTTGTATGAACAATTTCACCTTGCATACAAGTGACTTTTTACACTTTTTCTTCCCACACTCTACTACCCTGCACTCACTGACTGCTTCCATGCTGCTGGGGATTTTCAGTCCAAAATGGTGGTAGCGCTACCGCACCGCCATCTAGGCACTGTTGGCAAAACTGCATCATAGTTTCGCCTCTTGGAACTGCTATACTCTTTGGTCAGGAGACAGGGAAGGCTGACTGGTTTGTTCAGGCATTTGAGTCACCCTGTCATGTGAAGAACTCAGCGTGCCAATCTCAGGCTTGTTTGGGAGCCTGTTTGCTGTGGTCTCTCCCTCCAGATCTCCGCTGTGTCTTACGCAGTTAAGAACATGCCCGTCAGCAGCAGTGGTGTTTCATCAGCAGGAATTTGTTAATTCCACTGTGTATTTGTTAATCATCATAAATAAAATGCAGAACCCTGTAGAAACTGCTATGCTCTAAAAAAACAAAAAAAAAAAACAAAACTGATCGTGTCTAGCTCAACATAATATGGTAATTCAGTTAAACATAATAGTGCCAAAAACTTTTAATCTATCGCCTTTTAATCTGATTAAGAACTAGCTATGTGTCAGTATGGCTTATTCTGATTTGATCACAGATGTCTAATCAAAATAAAGGTACAAGAAAACTGTATTTGTCTACAGAGGTTAAACATTAATGAGAAATGTGTGAATGAAGAATGCATTTATTGTGGGCATTAAAACCAGTAGAAGAATTATGGGGGTGGATTCATCCTTCATACTGTCCACTGGTCTGGTTGTTAAGTTTGCCCCGCCATATGTCTCATATGTCATATGAATTCTGAAACTGAAACAATGGTTTCCACATGACCTGAGAAATGATTTCAGAGTCTGATATGGAATGTCCCACTGTCATTGTCTGGCAGGGAGAACCCTGCTTTCGCTGTCCATTCTGTAGCCTAAAGCTGTGTGGCACAATACCTTCCCACCCCTTCAGCCTAACGCACATCAGCTCATCTGCTCCAGTTATTTGCTGCACATTACTATAACCTTCAAAAATTCTACTTCCCTAAAAGAGAGAGTGCACGAGACGATGATTTCCTTTGCTTTATTTTGGGAAGCAATGGCGTGGATTTCTCAAGATTAACCTTCATTAATTTGCTCATTCCATGGCTGTTTGTTGACCTAATTACATAAAGAACTCTTTAAACTCTTCTTTAAAAATAAATAAATAAATAAAACGGGGAATTAATACTGGTGCATTCCATTTGCAAAGCTAATACGTAAAACTTTGTGTTCCTCAGCTAAAATCTTTATGGACAATAGCTAGAATTTGTTAGAGGTGCATTAAGACCAGACTGCGGTGGATCATTGCATTTAGCTAACATTGCTATTGTCTGTGTGGCTTTCTCATTCTTGTCTGACCCATTGAGCACCCCCCCTATTTAATTCACAGCAGTGGAATGTCATTCATAGAGGCCCTTAAATATTTTCATGCCCCGCCTCCCCCAAGCACCCTCAGCTCTGCATTTCTATTAAGGATTTCTAGGATTTTCGCATCGCTGCAGTGGCACCATCACAGCATGAGCTGGAATACAGTTCATTGCTGTTGATCTAACTGGTGTCAGATGGAGTATCCAAGATGTGGATACAGATAAGGTTTGAGCTTGGTGGGGGGGGGCTGTGGCCTGCAGATGGCACTGCATGGTTAGAACCCCCCAAAATCACCTGACTTCAATACATTTATTTGCAGGTGCCTCAGATTGCCCCATTCATTTTATATTTTTACGCTGGACTTCCCAGGCCCTAACTCCATAACGAGATGAAGCTGGGACCACAGCCATCGCAGTACATCGGAGTGGCACCAGGAGATCATTATAGCCCCCACATTTTCTCTAACTCCATGCTTTCCATCCTGTTTTCCTTGTAGTCACAGAGCAGGAGACTAAAGTGCCAAAGAAAACCATCATCATGTAAGTGTCTCCGACTTGCTGAGTGCATGCCGCCATGATCGTTCCTCTCACTCACCTGCATGCCTGACATCACCAAAGCAGCAGCAGCTGCGGAGGAAGGCCATATCTGGGGAAACATCTGGAAAGATTCCGCCAATAGGGGTAACATCTGGCATCCAGATCCAGTTCCATGAATCGCAAAAAAAATGCTTAAATATTATTTCTATACTCAATAATTATTTAATTAATTGTAATTATTGGAGAATAAGTCAAATTCAGTGTGTTCAGTGGTGGACCTTGACCACAATCATGATTCTAGTGGTCAAGACCTGATTCCCTGCATATGTGCCCATATAGCACTGAACACATGCAGTTCTGGTTTTCCATGCAGTGGGCAACGCAGCTCACACTTTCGCCTCTTTCAAGATGCTTTTCTGTCTAAAATAAAAGTATTTTATGTTGTCTGCCTCATTCAGCATAAAATATGGTGGTAACCACTAAAATACTGTGGTCACAATTGAAACAAGAATACAGTTCTTCGGTGTGCGCACTTTGCTAATTAACGATTTCTATTAATAAGTTTACACTGTCCATATTCATAACAATAATTAACAAGCACCCATCAAAAACGGCGTTCGACCTGCTACTAATACTTCTTGTGCCACTGAGCTTTGGCTACAGAGTGGAGTCGTCATCAGAAGTCCTGGAGTCGTTCTTAGGAGTCATTTTAGTACTGCAGATTTTAATTAAAACAATGTAAACAAATAATCTAGCTATTTGGTGATTCGCATATATAAAATATATAAATTCACATTCATATAAAACCATGGCTATGCAACCACAAAGCCTCCTAAAATCAAATGTATAAAGCAAATCTCATTTGCATCCTGCGTATCACATATCAGAAAAATATGATAATATACCATAAAGCAATTTGATGCCTAATGTGTTCCTATGCCACAGTGTTGTGTCAAATAATTTCCTTTCTACTCCATTATTGAACCATAGGAATACAATTGTTTCAAAATGCGAATAAGTTCAAATGAAATTTACCTGAAATGTGCGAGATGAGCAGTAACGGTCAGTACTCTGGTTTATCCAAATGAACGGCCACGTGGCGCTGAAATGTTTTCAATGCACGAGGCTGTTTCTTTCACTGGTGCTTGGAGTTTGTGGGGACACGCACTAACACTCCACTCACCCAGTGTGAAGGCAGCATGCCGGGTGGGACCTGTGGGATCAGCACTGTTATCAAACAGCATGTGCTTTGTCCACCACCAGCGAAGAGACGATCACCACTGTTGTGAAGAACACGCGTATGAAGCGCCGTGCTTCACCAGGGCGCCCTGCCTCGATGACATCCCGCTCTGAAATGAAAAGGCCGGCCGCTCGCCCCACCCCAGAAGCAACTAAAAAACCTGCCGTCCCCAGTGTGTACGTCACCGAGCCTGAGGGTGCTTCTGCGAGGCCTGTGGAGAGACCCAAGTGGGTCGAGGTTGAGGAGATAATTGAGTACAAAGTCAACAAGTCCCCCAAGCTTCACAGGAAGAGGGGCTCCTCACCAGCCAGAGAGCAAACCCCTTTCTCCAGGTCCCGAAGGCCTCCACGTGAAGACCCCAACTCCAACAACTCCAACAATAAGCTGGTTCAACAGGATGGCCCCTCACTCCCAAGCAAAGACTTTCCCAATGCCAGCATCCAACCGCTATCTTGGGAAGGGGGACAAGGGCAGGTTTCAGCTGAAGGACAGCAAAATGTGGAAGAAGTGATGCCGGAATCTCACCATGAAGCACTGGGGGCGGCTGCTCTCTTTGATGACAGAGAGGAGCAAGATTGGCCAGATGAGGAAACTGTCATTGTTGAAGAACCAGATGATGACAATGATGACATTAGGAACAGGAACCCCAAGATTCTGATACAAGACGGCAGAGTGTTAACACTAGAGGACCTGGAAGACTACATCCCAATGGAAGGAGAGACGTATGGTTGTCCAGTAGATGACAATCAATCTGTTGCTAACCAGCCCTGTGAAATCTCAGTTGTTCAGAGAGATATCAATGAGCCAACCATTGGTAAGCCAGTACTGCTCAACTTGGGGTGCCCCGTATCACCAAAAGCCAGGCCTGGCTTTTTCAGTCGCTTCAAGCAGCATCTATCCAGCAGCTTGTTTGTATCTGGAATCCCCCAGTCTGACAGACAACCAATGGGGGAGCGCCAGGTTCCCATACATTTTTCTGGTACATCCTCAAAAAGCCAAGTCAAGGTCAACGTTAAGCCTTCGTACTGCACTGAGGTCCAGAGGGATGCCCGTGGCGGCCAGCATAGCTTCAAAACCGAAGTGTCTGCTCACACCTTCAGCTACACACCAGTGGGGGCACCGGTCACTCTACAGATCAGCAAGAGAAACAAGAGCCAGCCTTCGAAACCTTAAACAGCATAGCTTTGGAAAAGCCCAGACAAATTTTTGTTTCAGCGCGTGGCCAGAAACTAAAATCCCATTATAAAAAGACTTAAAATAGCCCTTTTAGTCTTAAATGGGAACATTTCTGTAAGTTTTACTTAAATGTTATGGCATATGTTACATGTGTATTTCCTGGTAATGGCAGACCATTCCATATCAATACTATGAACCTGATCCTAATTTTCCTGTACACAGTATTGGAGGCAATTGCTGAGAATGTCTACTTTTGGAATTATGAAGCTTGGAATTTCCCGGGGAGCAAGTCATTAATTTTGTAAACCCCGAAACTGCGTTACTGCCTCATGTTATGGAGCCATGTTTCCTTACAGTGCCTTAAACTCAACTTAGATTAACTTTACAAGGCAATCACCAGAATGATTGGTTAAAACGCTGGCACTTTGAAGCTGAAGTGCTTTGAGATGCATATTATCTGGTGACCTTTAAGCATGGACGATGGGAAGATACTTAAATTGTCTTGCTATTAAATATTACTTTTTACACATTTTACACATTTCAGAAATTGCAGCATTTCAGACACACCGAAATAAGCTATGAAAAAATGCTGCCAAAACCCCTTTCTCCAGTATGGAAATAAGTGTTGAAAAGTGACGTTCAGCAATACAACAGTTGATGGAGTATTGTGGAGTACTTTATATTAAATCTTACATTTCATTAAGATGAATTAATACCAGTGTACCAGGCCAATCATTCAAAATGACAAAATGCTTCCACTTGACATATTTATACTTAAATACTTACATAATAATAATTACATATTTACTGTGTATTAAAAATGTGTAAAATGTCCTTATAAACACCATGGCCATCATCTTCCCTTCATGTGACTCAATTATAATATGCATTCATCACTGATAGTGTTGAGTGACTGCAGCTGGTAGTTGTAAAAGTCTGAGTTAAGACTCAATGTATGTGTTTGCTCCGTGTCATGCGAGAAACACATTTATTTAGTTTATTTCAGTTTTTAGTACTGCACTGAGAAGTAGAACATATTTTGGGACATGAAAATTCAGACAGCGTCCAGTGCTGAAACTTTTGAGTAAGGTGGTAGATTACTTTTCTTGAAAATTTTTACTATGAATGTTTTTAAAACTTGCTGTTGGTGGAAGAACGGGATGAGGAACAAGAAACGTTTGCAAGGCTTGCATTTTTGTCCTGTAAAAATCAGGAATCAAGTAATGCTTCAGTGAAGAACAGGGCATAAGTTGTAGAATATGACTGACTGTAAAGCATGGAGACACAGTCAGCTTCTCAGATCACTGGAGTAAAATGGGTTTTTATCAGTTTGAATGTACACAAGATACATTGTGGATTACAACTAGTTGCCTTGGTTGAAAAGTGTGAGGTTTTTTTGTGTGTGTATTGTTTTGTTGAATAATGTTGCTTGGAGCATACTGTAAAAATGGACAGAACATGATAGTAAGTTGTGTATTGAAAACTGGATACAAAAAAATCACAACTGTATATGAAATGATAGTGAATGTTTAGATTTGAAACCAAAAAGATGGAAATGACTTGTGTGTGGGGTATTCCAGGTGTGTTACTAAATAAACCTTTTAACTTTGTTGAAATAAAATATCTTGAATCCAACAAGTCAACTGAGCTTTGTTGTCTTTCATTATCGACACCAACTAAAACTTCTAATTTAATTTGATTTTAATATGACTCAGCAGAATATTCTGTGATTAGTTTGTCTTTCTGTGTATTCTGTTTCTGCTTTGCAGAAACATTAACATTCTGTGATTTGTGGGATCCTTCAGTATACCCTTCTTGATATAAGGAACCATGGCAGATGGATTTTTGTAGCACACTAGATTGGTGAATAGTGGACTTTAACTGGGTTAAGGTCCAGTACAATATGATTTGATGTGTCAGTCCCTACATTGAAGCAGAAGATGACAATAAGTAAAAGTGTCTTTCCGAGTCAGAAATGCTAGTGTTCATTTCAGCTTTATTTATCTATGTTTTCTGTAAAATAAGATGTAAGTCTTTGTGCTTTTTGGAACTGTTGACAAAAGAGTGCCAAGGTCTTACATGCCAGGCTTGGAGAAACACAGAAGAAGGCAAAGACTCTTTAAAGGCTATATAAGCTTATGTCTAACTGGTAATAGCAAGACAATGTTTGCATAAATCATGCTGGATAGACCTGGAGCATGCACATTTTTCTGTGCTGGGACTTAAGAACCTTCGCTTAAAGTAGCCTTCTTTTCGAATCAACATTTGAGAGCTGCTATAACTGAAGTGCTTGTCCGATCACATGGGAAGAGGAATAAGGCTTAAACGTGGAGTTTTCCCTTGAGGGCTTTTAGGGTTATTTTTCTTTGTGTACTGATTCCCCATGTCAGTAGGTGGATCTGTAATCAGCCTGGCAGAGGCAGAAGACTTCACACAAGTCTCCCTCGAAGACACCAGTGAGGACGAGACTACAAACAGCCTTGAAACAAAGGAAGTCTCGATGGAACAGGTCTCCACCAGCAGTACTCCTTTGCAAGGTCGGCAATCTACAAATTAAATATTTCACTAAAAATATATGTAGTATGTTTGGCAGCTGGTGTAAGAGCATCAAGATCAGGAATAAACATTATCTGTGTTCCCTAATGAGGTGAGTTAGATGCTAGGCTTCCGGTCATGTGATTCACGTCCATGTTTAATCACCTGCAGATGTAAGCCCTGAGATCATCCCAGCGAAGAAGTGGTACCAGATTGACTTTAGCCCCACAGCCTTCTGCAAGAGAGTTTTCCAGTCTGTCTGCTCAGAGCCACAGCCCTGGTTCGCCTTCTGCCATGCAGTGATACATTTTTATACATATATTTTCCTTGATGAATCCATGTGTTTCAGTAATGGTAGATACAAATTCATTGCATCTTCGTAAGAAGGGATACCAGAACTCTGCGTTTATTGTGAAAACTGTATGATGTGTTTTAAGCACTTAACATTTATGAAATGAAAAATCAGTCATGATTGCTAATATATAGCACTGCTACTGTGTCCTATTTTCCATTCAGGGAAAACTCTACCCCAGAGAAAACAGACCTTAGCAGCCCCACACCCATGACCATGGAGATCAAAAAAGAAGTTTGTGTTGAAACCAAAGAAACACTAGTTTCAACAAGAGAGGAGTCAGTGCCACCTGCTGGTATGCATGTTAATTGTATGTGTAACTTTGCAAAACCTGTTGTCTTTCCTGAACCTCACTGGCATTCAGATGATGTGATTTCAGTGACAAGCTGTGATTCTAAAGGTTCCTGGCACATGCACTTTCTCTGACTTTCTAGGCCATTGCACCAGGCAGGAGACCACCATAGACCCGCAAGCACAGAGTGGTGACCACACCTCTGTTAGTGACCATATTAGTGGCCGTCCCACCTCACTCTACAAAGTAATGTTTACCTGAAACACTGTTTGAGCTGTACTTTTATTATAATTAAATTGTGTGAGTTCAGATTATACTTTGGCATATCCTGTTAACTAATGAGCTACTTCATGCGCATAATGAAGTTTAGCATGTATTACTCTGGTACCATGTGTGTTGTGACTGGAGGGTGAAGAAGTTTCTTCAGCCGAAGAGCATGCAGAAGTGGCAGAGCACGGACCCTGCTGTTCTCTGACCCAGAGAGGCGACACAAACAAGGACACGTTTAGTTGCTTGCCCAGGACCTTCGAGAAGGAGGTCTCCTGTACAGCCCAGCCCGTTTCAGGAAGAGGTGAGTTGGGAGGAGGCCCGGTGACGACATTCACCCATCTTTGCATTGTTCTGCCATGTAAATCATCATGGATACCACAATGATGCTTCTTGGTGGAAGCGGACGGGTGTTGAGGATTGCAAAGGCAGAGAACTGGGGACACCAGGGCTTTTGGTAGTGGGGAACTAGGCAATTTCCAGAGATTAAAGTAATAAATAAATTAATAGTTTGTCTTCTTTTTGGAAGTTCTCATCAAGCAGTATACATGCATGCAAATTCAGTTGTTATGTGGAGTCTGCTTGGTGACATTTAAGGTACCTGTAGCCAATGCTGGTGAACGCCCATGTAGAGCTGTCAAGCTTCTCCACTGAAGTTCACTTTGTCTTGTATGCTATACATACTCCCCGCAGCCTTGGACTGTAGTCGTAATGCCTTCCATGTTACTGCTATGGCCAGAATGTTGGTGTAAAAGAAACAGTAGATTTGGGGATTTGACACTAATAACTGTGTAATAAAGCAGATGCTGAGATGATGGATCTGGAGAAGGTCCAGGAAGGCGGGAGACAAAAGCTGCTGTTCCAGTATGATCTCCATGAAGAGATAGGCAGGTAACTGCTCGTGCTCGGCAAAGCAGATGGTAACTCTTGTTAGAACGCTATGCTCGATGGAAAGTGGTATTCCTCTGCTCTCCCTGCAGGGGTGCGTTTGGGGTGGTGAAGCGGGCCACCCATCGGCAAAGCGGCGAGAGCTTCTCGGCCAAGTTCCTGCCGCTGAGGGGTGAGGGGCGGGCGCGGGCTCTCAGGGAGAGGAGCTTGCTGTCCCGCCTGTCGCACCCGCGGGTGGCCTGCCTACGAGACTCCTTCTGCACTCACCGCACGCTTGTCCTGCTCACGGAGCTGTATCCTCCGCCCTCATCTGCCAGATGCTACCTGTGTAGAAGAAGGGAAATTTGTAAAGTGTGTTTTTTGATAGCGTCAGTTAAGGAGTAAGGATGTCTTTTCAGCTTTTGAATTGTTACTTTTTTTTGATAATCTCAAATAAATGGACTTCATGAAACTGCCATAGTAAAAATACACATCTATTATACGTGCAGTATCATCATCATCAGTAATCTGTTCCTCATCCACAGTTGTCTCTCTTATGCCATAAAGTGTACCATCCAAATTCTCCAAGATGGAAACTTGAAATTGCAAATTCCTGAGTGAGTTTTTTTAACCACACTTTATTTCTTAAACATCAACAAAATGCCACTATGACCAAACGGGCACATGCATGCAAACCCTTTTCCTTCAAGTGCCAAATTCTCCTTTACCAACCACGTTAGCTGTTCCAAGAGAGGGCTGCTCGAGCACTTATTGTCAAAGGGATCTGTTATGGAGAGTGAGGTAGGTTCAGGTCTTCATGGCTGTAATTTAAACAAGGCTACAGTGTAAGAGGTCAGTTGAATGTGAGACATGGTGCTGTTTCTCTGCTTTCCTACTTTAAAGTGTCAGAAGCGTGTGGGTGTCAGTCACAGAGGCGGTCTGTACTTTATTTCCAGGTGAAGATGTATATCCACCAAGTTCTGGAGGGGATCGATCATATCCATAGCATGAACATTCTCCATCTGAATATTAAAGTATGTACAGTCTGCTTCCCCTCACAATGTCCTCTCCTTCCATTTTTTGTGACCTTTTCTCTGCGATGTTTCATCACAATTTGGAATATTAATCGTCATGCAGGGCACTCTATCAAAATAGGTGAGACTTTGCTTGATGGGGCACAAATACTTAGTAATAACTGTTACTACTGAAGAAGAAATCATGAACACATTTAGTTGCTACTTGAGATAAAAGATGCATCACAATTCATTAATGATGAACAAAGACACGCTATTCATTACTTGTTCCTTTAGTAGTTCTCAAAGGTTTACAGAATCTTATTTGTGTCCCGTCAAGTAAAGTTACCCCAAAACTGTGTGGTTTTTATCCTGACCTGCTGGCTGTGTCTCTTCTCCCTCTTATTACTTTAGCCTGACAATGTCATTATGGCCCTGTCCAGAAAGGAGGAGGTCAAGATTTGTGATTTTGGATTCGCTCAGGAGATCGACATTTACAGGCCCCAGTACAGTGAATTTGGCACGCCGGAATTTGTGGCGCCAGAAATCGTCTGCCAGCAACCTGTTTCCAAGGCGACTGATATTTGGTCAGATGAGATTTTATTCAGTGATATTACTATGTTTATGTGTGACGCTAGTTGTAATGTAGGCATAGTATCATTAATCAATCAGTGTTATCATTAATAGCAAGAATAGCTTCACTGTGTTTTCTGTGAGCTATTTTTCCACATTAATAATGGACAAAAAAGGTGGTCCAACAAAAAAATTGTGATTCATCACTATATTAAACAACTTTAATATTTACCAGTTTTTTCCCTGATCATCTTGCCATCACTAGGTCTGTTGGTGCTGTTTCTTACCTATGGTGAGTCATATCCTTGGGAATTTCTTTTGTACCAGTACAGCATCTGCCTCTATTTTACGTTTCTGTATTTATCAACTGTGACTTGCAAATAAATAGTAATAATGTAAGCTATACAGCAATACGGAAATGTTACATATGCTAATAAGGTATGGTCTGGTACGTGTGACCTGCAGTCTAACGGCCCAGTGCCCGTTTTCGGGGGAGAGCGACCGGGCGACCCTGCTGAGGGTCCGAGAAGCCAGGTTGCACTGGGACACCCCCCACCTGACCTGCAGGAGCAGGGAGGCGTGCCTTTTCCTCCAGAAGCTGCTGCTGGCCAATCCCACGTGAGTGCCTCTCCACCCTTGTCACCCTATCCCAGCTGCATGGACAAGTATCACAACCGTGTGTGAATGACGCTCCCATGGTACCAGGAAGTGACTTTTGTGACTGTCTCCACAGGGAGCGGCCCAGCGCGGCTGAGTGCATGCAGGACAAGTGGTTCCAGGTAAAGGGGACGTCCCGTTTCCTGTTTAACAATCAGAATATCGGGAGTGTTTCTCAATATGCGTACTTGACCATGCTTGTGTTCTCGTGCACCAGTTTTACGTTATCGTCTATTGTTGAAATACAATTCCAAAACATTAGAATAGAAGTGCGGAGGATGGTACAAATCCCCAGAAATGTCGTTCAAGGATATCAATCTCAATATCTGTTGCATCCTCACTGAAATAGACCAGTCCCATGATTCATTACGCCCCAAGTTTGTTCTTGGAGGGACGTTAGCAAGACCAGTCTTGCCAAGATGACAGGTTCTTGGTATTGAGAAACAGCTGAGCTGTTTCTCAAAGGGAACCTCACCTAGTTTTTTAGGAATTTGGATGAAAATGTCGGTTATTTCAGCTTTTCAATTTAATTGTTAAATGAATAAAATAATGAATTTTGAATAAAAAAAATTATGTGATGGCAATTAGAAATGCATATTAATGCATAAAAAATGCATATTAAAGCATACGCCATGTAAAATTCTTAGTAAACGTAAGTAACATTTATCCATAGAGCATATTTCAAGATGATAAGCATACATCAGAGTGCTCTGCAAAGCGTAAAATACATCCAAGTATAAAGTTAAAGAGTTAAAGACACGTGATTTTTTTTCCCCTTTCAGATTCAACCTGAAGATGATGAATCTAAAAAAATCAACACAAAGAATTTGAAGTTCTTTGTGTCAAGGAGTAAATGGCAGGTAATGTGAACCTTTGAAATGTGTCTGTATATTTAACACTCAGCATTTAGAAACAATCTCTTTATTTTGATTGAAGAATGAGGTCCAGTGCATTAATGTCCTTCTTCTGCTGAATCATAACAAGACAAGAGTCTCTGACAGGTTTGGGTTTGGGTCCATCCTCACGTTACCGTTTCGTTGGATGTGACTTGGGGTGGGATTTTGCTAATGCATATAAATACTCAATTCAAAGTAAGTATTAGCATGTAAAGTGGTAATGTGTGGCTCAATGGAATTGTGATTTGAAGGTCGCTAGTTCAAATCCCGGGCTTGGCAGAGTGCTTTGCATTAAGATGATCACTACAATAAATGATATTCCATATCAAATAGTTAAAAAGAATACCTTTTCTCTGCAGATACCAACAGTCTGTTAATTTGTGCCTTATGGCTGTGTACTGTCACCCCCTAGCGCTCTCTCACATGCTACGGCTCCATCCTTGTGCTGCGGCCAATCACAGACCTCTTAGAGGCCCCACAGCAGGACACTTCCGTGCCCATCTCCCGTCACCACGGCAGCCCATCCGCTAGCGGTAGCTCCTCCTCAGAATACGCAGAGCTGGACCAATGGGAGTCCTCCTCCGCTGGAGGCTGCCAACACAGCACAGAGGCGGCGCCAGGGAAGGAGGCTGGGCTGTTGACTCCCGAGATCTCCAAGCGAAGAACAGCCAAGAAAAGACCTGAAAGCCACCTTGAAGTGGACTCTGCAGTTAAAGGGACTACAATGGAACAGCAAAGCATCATAAGTAACCTCATGTCAGCCGTTGATGAATCAAACCTGGTAGCTACTACAAACCAAACACATGGCGTAGGTGACATTCAGCTGGCAAAAGGGTGCCAAGAAAAGCGCTCTCCTGGCGTACGGATTCCCAGACAAAGTATCATTAAGAGCACGTTCCTCACCAGCACAGAGGGATCAGAGGAACTCTCTCCCTTATCTGCTCGCCGCTTACTGTTGCGGCAAAAGACTTTAACCAAGAGGCACGTGAGGACCAGGCTGCGCCTCTGTAGCAGTCTGTCTGGTAGGCTGGACGAGCCATTACTCGAGGAGGACAGCCCCGAGGTCGACGTGTGCCGCAGTCAGAGTCTAAGCTCGTTGACGCCCTCTTTAATGTCGAACAAATCCTCTTCCTTTGAGAAAGCAGAAACACTTCCTAATTCTAACGGGTGGCCAAAAAGGAAGAGCAAGCCATTGGAGGAGCATCTCCGAAGAGCCTGTTCTGTGCCTGAGTTTGGGGAACTTACAGTGGGAACAGCAGTGAGACGTGAAATCAACTGTAAAGTAAAGGTCTTGGGTAGCCTCTCTGAGAAGCCAGCAGAAGTACCTGCTGATGGTGCTACAACAGACTGTCAAACTACATCTGCAAGTGAGGTGAAGCAAAGCCTTAATGTGGGTCTTTCTGTTGATGGAGCCATTAAGTTAGACACTCCTCAATCAAAAGATAATGAAAATATAATAGATACATCCCAGTGTGTTACTGGTGTAGTTCACTGTACTGAAAGCCTTCCCAAAATGGTTTCTACAGGTTTATTTCCAGCAATGGGAGAAGGAGACCATTCTTTTGAAAGACAAGAGGAAGAGCCTAAACAAAGCAACAGACAGTTAATGAAAAGGAGACCATCTCCTGTGAAGCCCTCGTTTATAGAATCCATGACTTCAGTTCCGCAGGTTCAAGATGAAAAATTATTAGCATCCCGTGGTGTGGAGCCCTTTGAAAGGCCCAGGGAAAGTGAAATGTGCTTCTTGGCTCGGGAGACTATTGAGACCAGAGCCTACTTCCCTAAGATTCACAAAGCCATGTCAGAGAGCAGGATCTCAAACCTGAGAGAATTTGCTGCAGTTCGGGTTTACAGCGCATGTTCGTATGAGGAACCGTATGGCTATGTATCTAATCAATATTATTCTCCAACGGAGCTGGAAGAGCCAGTGGAAGCAACTGAAGATTACAATGAAAGTGTAGATATCTATCAAGATGCCATTTCTAAAGACTCACATGAAAAAGAAGCTTGTGAGCCTTTTGCAAGATCCCAGTCATTGTACGTGGTGCCAAAGACGGTGACATGTTCAGACTATGGTGCAGTTGATTCAGCTGAAGAAGTCTTCTCAAGCCATGTTGAAGAGGACTCATGTGGTGGCCTTGCTCCCTTGCAAAAATCCATTTTTGAAGCTGACTTACTACATTCTGAAGAACCAGTGCCACATAGCTGCTCGGGAAAATATTCTCTACCCATGAGCCCTAAGAAAACCCAACCTGACAAAAATGAGCTGGTATCATACCTTCTGGAGAGGAATCATCAGCTTGCAACACATAGATTATCAGGGGGTTCTGCCAGCATGTTGAAATTAGACAGCAGTGATTTTCCAGTGAATTCAGCAGTTAGGGTCCCTATTGAGTGTGACATAGATGCTGAAAACAAGTTGTGGCCACAAGCTTCCATTTTACCGCTGGAAGCAGGCGGACTTCCTGGTAAATCTGGGAAGCTGGCGCTCCTGCGTTTCTTCCGCAGACAGTCGTGGACAGATCTGTCATCCACACCACTGGAGAAAGTTGTGAAGAGACAAGCTTCCGACGGAGATTCCCCTGAGTCCAAACTGCAAGACCAGAACAGGACCCAAGACCTGTCCATTGCCAAGAAAGTGAAAGTGTCCATCTCCAACATGACCAAAGCTGTTTTGGGCAAACCATCCAATAAAGATGGCAAAAGAGAAGGTAATTCTTTATGAATATGCACATATGAACATCAGTCTTTATTCATGTGATTAACATGCATTGTATTATCTTATTATTAATTTTTAAATGCTTAACATTAACAGATATTGTCATATTGTTTACATAATATATGATATATTCATATATAACATATAATATAATTGTTATTATGAATGCATTCCTGTATCCATTTGTCATTCTGCAAAGCAGCAATATTCGCAACTTCAGCAGAGGTGGACAGTGATACCCAAGGTTCAGTAAAGAGGTCTTCTGGACTCTTCCCCTTCAAACTGCTTGGGTTCAAGAGGAATAAAGGTGCATGTTATCACCTATAGAGTAGCATACATGTCACATCAATAACATCAAAAATAGTGTGTAAGTTTCTCTAAAATATGCGGCAGTTTGTGTAATACTGGTTATTTTGAGCCCGGTGGCTTGAGCATTATAGAATCGTAATACAACCCCAAATCAGAAAAAGTTGGGACGGTATGGAAAACGCAAATAAAAAAAGAAAGTAGTGATTTCTAAA
>JAODKL010000081.1:3429782-3476881 GCA_026780765.1 Petrocephalus schoutedeni | reverse complement strand
ATGAAATACAAGTCAAAGTAAATTTAGAAATCACTACTTTCTTTTTTTATTTGCGTTTTCCATACCGTCCCAACTTTCCCTGATTTGGGGTTGTAATTGTTCACTGTCCGTATCATGTGATTTTGAAATTCCTGCAAAAATGTAGCCTGGAAGGAGTCAGGCCAGTGCAAAAATAAACCCTCTCTTTCAGAGCCGGTATTCGTCCAGGAGCTCACAGATCAGGCAGTGTCCCTAGGCCAGAAGGTGGTGCTAAGGTGCAGAATCACTGGCCATCCTGCCCCTGACATACAGTGGTATAAGGGTAAGGCGTAAAGGCTTCTGTGATGCACTGCCAGCTGGTTGAATTAGAACTTGATAACTTAAGAAAGGCATATCAGTCACAATCAAGCGTTTTGCATTGATGCATTTTAATTGAGATACTGACTGATCGGGTGGTTCAGTGCTGGGAGAGATCAAACTTTTTATAAGTGTCCGAGCCCTGGCTTAGCTGGCAGCAAATGGATCACATGGATCACTGCACCTTTCACTCTTCCAGACAGAGCAGAATCCTTGATGAATCGATCTTCAGAACAGCTTGTTCTTCTGTCTCTCTCTAGCTGTTGTTGATTTTACTTCTCCCCTCAAATATGTTCTCCATTTTCCTTCCTAACCCAGAGGCAAGGAAATTGAAGAGTAATAACCAGATCAGGCTAGCTATTGTGGACAGGGAACTGCTGTCATTGACCATCTTCTCAGCCAAAGAAGATGACCTGGGTAGCTATCGCTGCGTAGCCAGCAATGCTTTGGGCCAGGCATCTACCTCTTGCACTCTCATCGTGTCCGGTAAGCCCCCGATGGCCTCTCATGCTGGAGATTACGCTGGCAGAGCAAGTCATGGTTAGTCAAAATCAGATGTGGTCGTTTTCATTCAGACGTGGATATTGCGTAGTGTGCGTTGAGCGTTGTTAATACTAAATACTTTGTGCCTCTGCGTGTGTCCAGATCTGCCTGCATGTCCATCCAGCCTTGACGTACACCAGCTTCATGCAGATGGACTCCTGCTGGTCTGGAGGCCAGTGGAATCGATTGCTGAGCTTACATACACTATTCAGCACAGCAGGGATGGTAAAACTACCGCTAAAATAGCTCTCCCTTTAATGATGTCTCGCTCTGTGCCTGTACACATGAGCTTGCAGCTAGGTTTCGTAGGATCAGTACAGTGCCATGGACTCTGTGGGGCAGGCTGGTAGTGTAATGGTTAGGGACGCAACTGTGTAGTTAAAAGATTGCCGGTTTGAGTCCCCGACCCACAAGTACCGCTGAGGTACCCTGAGCAAGGTACTGTCCCCAAGCACTGCTCCCTGGGCTCATGTAGCTGCCCCCTACCGTGTCTCGATGTGACATGGGTTACAAGCAGAGGACACGTTTCATTGTTGCATGCTGTGGTGTGTCAACAATGACGATTGATCACTTCACTTATCTTCTGGGTGAGCAGGTGGAGCATGGATGCAGCTGGCTGCAGATATTGTTGACAGCTGTTACCTGGCCAGTAATCTCTCCAGAGGGGTGGCGTACAGTTTCCGGGTCGCCTGTCTCAACAGAGCTGGAGTGAGCTGCTTCAGTGAGCCTTCTGTACCCATTGTCGTTGGGTCTGAACACCAAGGCAAGGAACGGCGCCCTTTCCTGCTCAAATGAGAGGAAAGAAAAACAACACATTAATTTTATACTTTGAGATGTGAATACTAAGCTACCCTTGTAGCCTTTTTTTCTCCATGATTAACCTTGGGGGTCCTTCAGATGTTCAACGTTTAATAAAAATTTGGCTAAATGCAGTTTCATGATATAAGCATATTAAAGTAATTTGGGTAGCTTCTTTCCACTCCCAGATTCCCATGCTCCCCTTTTTTCCACGGACACCCCCTGGCCGTCTGACTGTGGTGCTACAGGCCAGGTCGCACTCCCTTCTTCCTTTCCACAGATAAAGTACACATTCCTCTCTGAAATCAACAGGTACTGAATTATCACACCTGTTTTTGTGGTGCCGGTGGGGAAACTCAGTGGGCTTTTGTACTAAGAACTGCTTTAACAGCCTTTTTCATTTCATAAAGAAAGCATTTGGGACATATAAAAGGTTTTTTTTATATACATATTTTAGTGCACTGGATTCACTGCGGTCTGTATTTTCAGGACCTGAATCCCAGCATGCTTTGCGTAGGACATAACGCTGGTTAATATTCAGTTTGTTTATTGTGTTTATTAGCTTTATATCTTTATTAATCGATATATTGTGCTTGTCCTGTATTTGATTTTTCTGTTCATATTGACCATAGTCACGGTGATGATAACACCCAAAAAGCGCATTTTGAACTGTATGAACTGTGTGAGTGGAATAATTTTTTAGAAGAGTGTCAGTCTCAATATCGAGCCCCTGCTTGCTACAGTGTTTTATATTTCTCCTCCCGTTTTAATTTCTTCGTATTAATATTTTATTAATCCCTAATTTAAATATAAGTAGTAATAATTTAAATAGCAATTATACCATAGACTGAATCAAAGCATTGATCAGCCAGTTTGTCTAAAAATTGTGCCTTTTCCCCTACAGGGGGCGCTTCAGTGTGGTTACACTGTGCCAGGAGGAACCGGGCAGGATGTTGTATGCGGCGAAGATCACACCCTACAGAGCAGAGTGGCGCCAGTGGGCTCTGCGGGAGTACCAGCTGCTGAACAGGTTGCACCACGGCCACCTGGCCCAGCTGCACTGTGCTGTAATCTGGCCCCACCACCTCATGCTGGTCCAGGAGCTGTGCCCTGGAAGAGAGCTGCTGCACCACCTGGCTGAAAGGTCGGAGCCACATTATGGTTTAGCTCAGGCCGGATTTTCGCTCCCTCTCAGCTCCCAGCATGCCTTTACCAGGTATTCAGTGCTCCTGATTGGCTGGGAGCTGGGAGGAAGCAAAAATGTTTCTGGGGATCCCTGAGGACTATTTTGAGAAATACAGGTATGGGGGGAATCCTATAGTTATATGTACCCTGTCACTCAAACCCGTGCCCTGTCTCCGCTTACGCCCACGTCATACTTCACTCTTGATAATAAGTATTTACCATTTTGGACCAGATATTGGACAACTATGATTATAAGACAACCCCCTACTTCTTTAGCAACCATTTTTGCAAAAAAGGTTTTTTTTTTCTTTCTTTCTAAATCACATATATATAAATTTTACAAGAATATGTAAGAAGTTAATCTGTTAAAAAGCAGCCACAGGCATTTAGTGGATCAAACAGCAACCATTCCGATAAACATTTGTATTATTTAGTGGTGGAAAGAATAGATAGTTAATATTGCAAACACTTCACTCTGACTGACACATTTTGGCTAATGGCAACAAGCCTGACTGTATAGTATTTTAATGTAACTTTTAATCTGTAAACATCTAGTTTAGTCTAATTAGACTGAAAAAAACAGTTTTTTTTTTCAAAACTCTCTCTTGCTAAGACTATATCTTTCTGTCCTGTTAATCTAGCCAGGAGGTGGAGAATTGATGTCATTGGTAGGCAATCCTATCTAGAAATGGCCATTGTGTGTGAAGGTTTTCGCTGCAACTCCCTAATTGGATTAATAATTAGACAACTGTTTGACTGAAGAGTCATCACACCTGGGTTTGTACAGCTGACCTAAAGGTTATCCCAAAAACCCGCACACACACTCTCTTTGAGGTTGCCTACCACTGCCTACCATTGAATGTTGTACGCGTATACTGGTATTTAAATAGTTGTCCTTGAATGTAAGATGGCCCCAGTTTTTTTAATATGTAATTATTAGACAGAAAGAAAAAAAAGTCTTATATTTGGACCAGAAAAATAATATAAGGCCTGTGAAGATCAAACTCTCAATGCAAGATCTGATCAAATTGTTAATGAATGGTGATTCTATATGGTGGATGTGTGAGACAACTCCCCCGCCCACAGGGATCTGTACGGCGAGATGCACGTGCAGAGGCTTTTGCAGCAGATCATCAGCGCCATCTACTACCTGCACCAGAGCTGCGTGGCACACCTGGACCTCAAGTCCGACAATGTGCTGGTGGGGAAGGATAGCCGGGTGAAGGTGGTGGACCTTGGCTCAGCGCAGGTCTTCGTTCCGGGCCACACCCTCCCCGGGGGACATCTGGAGGACCTGATCGGGAGTCCCGGTGAGATTTTGACTAGACTGCTGTGTTTGTCACAGGCTTTTCTTTGCTGTAGCATCACCTCTCAGCAGACGGAATAGTACAAACATAACCTTTGGCTATAACCTTCATATGATTAGAATGCGGTTTATGGACATCTGATTATACTAAGGAAACAGATTTACCCAATAATGGTTTCATTTAATAACTATTCAAGGAGCTTGTTACCTTTTCTGTCTGTTGCCCTTTCCACATTCTTAATGTTTTGTAAAATGAAAAATTGTGTATATATGCTGATTTTCTTAAATTATGATGCCAGTATATTAATAGCACTTCTACCATCGAATATGAAGTGCTTTTAGAATTTGTCTTTTTCTCATTAGAACTTTTCAGATAAATTTAACTATTGATATAAAAAGCCATAGGTTGTCTGTTCAGTAGCCATACTTAGCAGTTTGGACTATTCTGCACCAGCTCCTGAAATCCTCGATGGCCAAGGGGTTGGACCAGAGACTGATATTTGGGCAATTGGGGTGTTAGCCTTTATCATGTGAGTACACCTATGCAGGAGGTCACACCGTGGGCCTGATGTAAAACTAGCTTCAGAAATATTACTATCTTAGCTCGAATGAATAGCATATTTCATGCTTTCCATCAGTCCCCATATTTGAGGTAGCCAACTGGGTATTATCATCGTATTTTTTAGGATAGGCTCTTTTCAATTTCTCTGTTAGCAGAAATGTAATATTTGCTCCAGATTTCTTTGTAATTTTATAGCCCTATATAGCCATAACTCTTTCTGCTCACGCGTTAATGCTGCTTGAATGCCCAGGTTGAGTGCTGATGATCCTTTTCATCCACCTGCTAACCTGGAGGGAAGCAACGTGGCTGCAACAGTAACCAGCAAACGAGGAAAGGTCAACTTTGGGAAATGCTACCCCAGCCTGTCTGAGGGAGCCCTCGGCTTCCTGAAAAGGAGTCTGAGCAGCAAGCCTCGGTGAGAAAGCCCAGAGTGGCAGGCTGTGCGGCAGCTGACAAAGGAGGTTAACTGACCAAACATCTGTGGTCAAGCCATCACAAGTAGCAGGCCATGTAGGCAGTGTTGTTAGCATTAGCTTAGCATTAACATGATTCCCATACTGCCCAAATATAAGACTGCCCACCACTTTTTCACCAAATATTTTGGGAAAAGGATTTGGAGTACCAAAACCTCATAAAGAAAATGAATTTGAAAAGAACAAGTTAACCATATCAATGCTAAAAAGCGACTACAGGCATTTCATTAAGTGCCTTGAGGAGCAAAATCAGTTTTACAAACTCCACAACCCTACAGGGTGCAGAATGTTTTCAGTGCAGCAGACACGCATAAAGAGTGCAAAGTATTGTGGCGAGTGGTTGAATCATTTTAATATTTAGAATGAAAGTTAACAGCCACTATTGGTTTAATACAGGGGTCTCCAACTCCAGTCCTGGAGAGCTACTACCCAGGAGATTTTCTGTCCTACCTGGCTTCTGATGAGCCACACCTATACTCCAGAAAATCCCAGGAACAGGTGTGGCTCATCAGAAGCCCGGTATGATGGGAAACCTCCTGGGTAGTAGCTCACCAGGACCGGAGTTGGAGACCCCTGGTATAATAGTAGCAGTGGCACAGAGAGAGGTATCAATTCACAGGACACTCTGTAATGAAAGTTAGGCATCCCATGGTAAACATTATAGCTATGACATTTACCTTTAACAACACACATATTTGCACTATTTAAATATGTGTGGTGCAGCCTGCGTAATTAATCTTGCTGATCAACCTCACACATCAAATGTCAGCCAACCATGGTGAGTGGGTGGGATCAGAACAAATGGAAACGTTCACCACGGGGACTCTAGATAGGTGAAGGACCGAAGCCGTGATTACTGCTCATGCGACATTGTATTGCTAAACCAACGTCAATTCTATTATGTTTGAAGTGTATGGCCAGGAGGGAGATCATTTCCACCATCAGTTGGATGTGAATAACATTTAAATTCTTATCCTTGAATATAAGACGGCCATAGTTTTTGTAAATTTTTTTTTGAAGAGGATTAAAAAAAAAAAAAAAAAAAAAAAAAAGTCAAATTCAGTCCAGTATGGTATTAGGGTTAGTCTATTGTGGTATTTATTGGGTTTAATCGTAGCATTTGGTCTAGTCTTAGTATTAACATGATTATTAGGCTTAGTGGTAACATTACACAGCATTAGTAATCATGTTTATAATGGCCAGGCAGTCTTAAACTTGCATTTTGTTGCCATTTTTATTATAGGGTAAGGCCCACGGCTGCCGCGTGTCTTAGGTTACCGTGGATACAAGGAGCATGCCAGCCCTCCAAGCACTGGGACACCATAGTTTGCTTCCCCACAGACAAGCTACGGGCCTATATTCGGGCCCGGGATGCTGAGCGAGAGAGGTCCAAAACCACACTGCAGGTGCCAATTGCAGTCCAAGGCCCTGGGCTGGGATTAACACACCAAATGGAGTGATCGTTCTCCTCTGGACTGATATAGGTGAAAAGGTCCAGCTGTGAAGTGATGGGGTGATTAAAAAGCAGTGTGCTTGTTTGAATAATGGCAGCGCGCGTCAGTTTTGCAGTGACAAGGTGGAATGCCAAAGAAAGTACTCAGGCCTCAGACCAAATTATCCTGCAAATTAAGGGTGAAGCCATTAGATTTAGCTTGTTTTATATCGACTTAAGTTTGAATGGAGATACCTTCATAAGGCAAGATGCATCAGTGACTGACGAACTGAAATCTGCTTTTCCCTTATTGTAATCAGACCACTTTTATTTTCATGATCAAGGGAAAAATAGACATGCACAATAAATACAACATGGAGTGTTGTGATTATTCTTCACTAGCATGGTAAACTAGAAGGAATCTGAATTACACAGATTTCCATTAGGGACATTAAATATGCACATTAAAAAGCTGCCGTACTAGCACAAAACCAACAACAACCTCAGAAGTATAGTTCTTAGTATAGTCCAATTTCCAAAAAAAAAAAAAAAAAAAAAAAAAAGGATTTTAAATGGACTCCTTTAAAAAGGAACACCTGAGCCCGAGAATTTAAAATGATTTAAAACTGTACAATTCAATGTTAAATGAATGAGAATAAGCAAGATATTGAATGCACTAAATAAAAATAATAAAAAAACCCCCATGTGCTCTAGTCGCTACAATTTATGTAGAGACAAGTTAAGGGCTTTAGGGTCTTTCCATTTAGAGCCAAAAATCAATTGAATTCACCCATTGTAGTCGATCATTAACAACCCCCAGAATGGAGCTTTAATTTGCATCGTTCCCAGCATGTTACAGCTCTGACCCTGTGGCCCTTAGGAGAAACTCCCTTGTTTCTCTGCATTGTGCATTATCCAAAACACACAACTACATGCTTTTACGAGAGCAACCTTTTCTTCAAAGAAATTGGAGAAAGTGCTGACAAGGACGCACATGGACTTCCTTTCGCATCAGGACAAAACGTACATTAACCATTAGCTTCTGCCCAACTCATTGACAGAGCAGCACAAAAATTTCCTCCTACTGCCAAACAGAACTAAAGCTGGAATCAAGCAAGTAAACAGCTCTCATGACATGAAGGACATTGTCCTTTGTAACAGAGGCCAGTGGATGTCAGAGACATTTAGCTGCATCTCTTATAAAATTAAAAATTAAAAAAAAAAAATAAAAAAAATAAAAAAATAAAAAAACTGCCTCACTAGACTTAACTTCACCTAAAAACAGTAAAATGTCCAACTCCATTAGGCAGGCATAGAACAAAATAAAGACAGTAGATATCCAGAAAAGAACAATGGAATGGGGGGGTGGAGTAAGGGCTGGACTGGAATGTCGTCATGCTGGCGTCCTCTTAGGACGTCTTGGCATTGTGGACTTTTGTGATTTCCTATTGACAGAAGAGAAACCGAATGCAAAGGAGTTGAATTCTCTCAGCCTCATTACTTCAGATTTGTGTGTGACAATAGCTTAAAAAGCAAGCGAAGGCTACGTCAGGAATGTACAAGCATCAAACTCACCTCAATAAGAGCACCTTTCAGCAGCGCATAAGCCTTTTCCAAGTCATCATTAATAATCAATACATCAAAAACTCCAGGCTGCTTGCCTAAAAAAAATAAATAAATCTGTAGCCTGTGTTTATACTGCAACATCAGTTTTTACCCCAGAGGAAACTGCTTGTGATTACACTGAAAATTTCCTCTACACAATAAGTAACCACACAACAAAAATGGACAATACACAGTAGCACATACAACAACGTGTCATTAAAAAAAAAAAAGCCAACAGATTATAAACAGGTGGGTAAATGAGTACGTATTGCGCTAGATGGATGGGTACATATAGGTAGATATTGGTACAAACAGGTAGCAATGCACATGCCCTGGGTGATTCACTGGTTGTACAGTCTGATAGCCACTGGGAAGAATGGTGGAGCATCTCATACATAGCAATCTGCAGCTGAATGCAATCTTCTGTCCAACCACCATACTGATGCGGGTGAGCGACATTGGCTGATTTTTATGGACAAAGTCTACACAGTATCCTCCTCTCGGCCACAGTGTTCAGTGTCTGGTTCCCAGAACTGATCCAGCCTTTCTGATAACACTACAAGGCTGCCCTGGGAATGTGAAGAGCCAGCATACAGAATACCACCGCGGAGGAACAAACTCACTGAGCTCGATGTCAACACGTGCCGCGTCCAGACGCTTCTGCAGGCTTTCCTCAGACTCGGTCTTCCTGTCTCTCAAACGCATTTCCTGACAAAGGAAACAAACCTCATTTCCCCTTTGCCAGCAGAGGAACACACTTCCTATACTTTAATACTTTCCAAATTACCTACCAAAACCCTGTTCTAGCGATTTAATTTCAGTTCTGGCATGAGGTACTGCTACTGGGAAATAAGAGACCATCATGAGAATGCCTTGAATGTGACCCTGCCAAGGTTGAAAAATTCTGGGAATGTTCAAAAGTTGGAAACTACCCATGGGAATTAGCAAAAATTCCTTCGACAGTTTAAAAACCAATACCTCATGAACCCTCTGACACACAGAAGTCATACATGTACCATCAGAATCGCAAGACTGAACTCGACGGCAATAATAATGATAGTAAGACCAAGTGCAAAATAAGCATAAGAATCAAAATGCACTGCTTACAAGTCCCCAGGATTCCCCAGCTTACCTTCCTATGGAAAGTTTCTGAAAAGTTTCCAGAAAATTTACCAGAAATGTTCTACCCCTTTGCATCCCTAAAGCCTATGTGTTAAGAAAAGCAGACTGTAGCATTTTCTTCCTACCAAGGCTTCAAGAGAGGGCGGATGGATTGTGATGTAAATAGGGTTGAGGTCTGTTTTCTTAATGTTCATCACACCCTGCATGTCAATATCCAGGATGCAAATCAGGTTCTTTGCCTGGACATCATGTACAGCTGCTTTGCTGGAGAGAGAATGAGATTTGCCATAAGTTACATATTCAACAGCAAGACGGTTTCTTCACCATGTGCGTCTTTAAAAAGTAAGCAATACAGGGAGCAAAGGAAGGCAAACATTAAAATTGACCTTAATGATGAATTTGGATGTTTGAAGAGGGGGAGATGCATCACTTAAAATCGGTTAGGAAACAATGTCTGCAAGGTTCCCGTTGTAAAGTCCCGTTGCTGGCAGACTAATCATATATCATCATCGGTTGGGCTCTTGAGCAAGGCCCGTGCTGATTGATTCTATACTTAACCACCTCTGATGAAACACAAATGTTTTTAAAAATGACATTCAAGGTTTGACAGACTCCAATAGTGCAAGGATAGCCATAGATATCTGCCATTTAACCTCAGAGTAGCTTAGCCCGTCTGTCATCACTGACAAATCATTTTGCTCAATTCATTCTCTGAGTCCTGTATGTCCCCCCGCCCCCCCCCCCCCCCCCCCCCCCAAAAAAAAAAAAACCTTCTAAAACAGAGGTTAGCACCATCGTTTAGACCAAAAAATAAAAATACATAAATAAATTCCTATGTACCTTATACTTTATCTGTACATATTAAAAGATGTAAAGCATGCAAGGGGAAAACATGCATAGCGTGTACATGGATAATAATATTTAACATTAAACTGACATACATACCTTGTCCCATACATATTGCCAGAGAATTCTGCACTCTCAATGAATTCACCATTAGCAATACTAGCTAGCATGGCCTCCCGGGAAACATAATAGTAATCTGTAAGAAGAAACATGGGACAATTAAAAGCCTCTCCAAGAGGATTCCACTAACCTGCTAACCAGATTATGGTGAGTGCATGTATATGCACCTAGACCCCATTCCCAGCCCTCCCAAGCCCATGGTCATGCAGTGGCAATGGGGGAGGTTTGACAGATGGTGCTGGTGCATTTGAAGGTCTTTACCGTTTTAAAGCACCCTTACCTTTGCCATCCTCTTCTCCAGGCCTCGGTTTTCTTGTTGTATCTAAAATAAAAAGGGGCACTCCAATTAGTCTAACAAATCAGAAGGTTATTGTCCCCCCCCCCCCGCCGCCAACAGAGCTAATGGCAAGCAGCCTTACGGGAGATGCTGAAGCCAAAGACACCATCATACTCCTTGAGGAGCCTTTTCAGTAGTGTGCTCTTCCCCGCTCCAGACGGTCCACTCAACACAACGGGTCTTGGTCCTGCCATTGCTAGCGTTCACAAAGGGACAGAGATGGAGACCACAGGATTATACATCCAAGAGTTAGAGTGCGCCATCCCCACAGTGCACTTGCATGTGCAATCTAACATCTGAACAAAGGATGCAATGCAAAGTACGGCACTGAGGACAGTCCTGCTGACCACAAGGTGGGAGCTTTAATGAGCTATAAGCTGGGTTTGGCTAGGCATGAGGTCAAAGTCTCACTACAGGTCCACCAACGCAATTATCCTTGTGGCTTCAGGTAGCAAAACATCCATATATCATACAACTGTATTACATCTCATTACAGTACCTCAAACCAATCGATGCATCTACTGCAAATTATCTTTTTTATTAAAATGTTTCCCTTTTCAGCTCCCGTGTACAATTCTGTGACTCATTTACATTCATTTAACAAACTATTGCCCAGAGCAATATACTGGTGAGTCATTAATATACAGATGTAAGAAACCAACTTAGCTGCAACAGAGACTGACCAAATGAGCGACCACTAATAAATGCAGGATAGTTGTGGGAGAAAGATGCATAATATACGATGGACACCTGCAGCAGCCCTAAAAGTAGAAACCGTAATAGTGCTACACGGGCTGCTCACTACCACTTCTCATTACCTTCATATCATTGGGGAGAATGTCAAAAGGCACATCTTAGCTATAATACAACTAAATGGAAAAAGGGGCGAGGGGGGCAAGTAGGTGCATAAAACAACGGTGTGAAATCCATTTTGCTCTGACTTGTCAAAACAAGCCCAGCTAGCCCAGCCCAGCCCCTTATACCCGACTGCAGGTCTCTAATCAAGTCCCTTGGCACTAAAGGTGCAAAATGGTGTGTAAAGGTATTAATTACAACTTTTCCAATAAGCAGTTTTCCAGGTCATACCAAGTCAATTGCCAGCACTTTAAAACTCTTGATCATTTCCCCACTCACAACTTATGGAATGGCTTATCCTTATGGCACATACCAGCAGACCCCTCCCAAGAACTGTCTGCTTCATATTCCCCCCTTGTCCACCTCATCCAAAAAAATATGCACTTTCAAAGATGGAGCAACTAACTGAAATGCATCAACAAAAGTTAAATATTCAGGAAACAAATATCCTCACTTACCCAAAAGCATTAAAATTAAGCAGATGTATGTCAGTCATTCTTACACTAATTTATCAAAATCATTCACTATTGACTGCTTCCAGGTTTTCAAAAATGTTCTAGAAATATTCCAAGTGGTGCCAGTTGTTTCTTTTCTGTAAAACTGCTTAATATTATTCAGTTACTTCACAAGCTCCGCTTATATCCAAATGTAGACCAGACTGACATCAGGCTTCTATGACCATCTGGAACATTAAAATGTGCCCTTACCTGCTCCCAAACACTGCTGCAAATTGATCTGACTTCAAAACGAATGAGGAGTCAGCACTAAGCCTTGTTATCTAACTGCCCAAAGGGATAGTAGGTGAAAGATGCTGCAGCCTAGGTTACTGCCTGAGCCAATCAGCTCTGCCCACAGAGATAATTAACAGCGTGCTCGCTGTTGACAAGCGGATAGCCGGTCGGGCCCCAATCAACAGGCAACACGTGACCAGAGATCAAGTCTCAGGCAGAGCAGACAGCAGCGAACACGGCGTTACGTTAAAGCAAACAGCATCAAAATTCAGACAGCGAAGAGCAGTGGGATGTGACAACAGACCATTTGTGCCCATGACAGTAGCCAAGCTTCCATGATAGATAAGGTTCTCAAGTTTCAGGATAAAATGAAAAACCAGAAAAACCAAAATGGCATAGTAACTAATAATGGTGTGTGTGTGTGAGAGAGAGAGAGGGAGACAGATAGACACACACACACACACACACATCAATTGGGGGGGGGGGGGGGAATTCTAGAGTTCATTAGCACATAGGCATGTTACGATATCATGCAACCTTAACACGGGGCTAAAATGTATGGCTATACGAGTTGTAGGAATGAACCACAAAATAATGATTAGCTGCCTAATCTTAGTTTTTCCAAGCTGTAATTGCATCGTTCAGACAGAAGGCGGCAAGATTAATTGGTTGCTTGTTGGGGCAGGCCAAGTTAAGTTACCTGCAAAAGCAACAACAGAATGGTGAGTGCAGACAGCACACAGATTGTTGCGTTTAACCTGACAACCTTCACAAACATTTATAAAATGCTAAAGAAAAGTCATTACCTTATTTTTAATAAATGGAATATTCCATTTAATATGCTACTATAAATTTACTCAAACCTTTACAAATTTTTGCAAATAATTGCCAATTATTAAAAAAAAATGAAAAGTATTCATTAAAATTTACCAAAATGAATAAAGTTGATAATGGATGGAAAAATAAATGTTTTGGTAAAACTTTGTTCAAAAACATGGTATTAAAAACCCACACACAAAATATGAACTGGGTGAATCATTACGTAGCTATTAGCAAGATTAAAATAAATAAAATAAGCTTACATACACACCACAATTACAGGGGAGGGGGATCCTTGAGGTAGAAGTTGCAAAAATAAAATGAAGTTGGACCTACTGCATAATTATTTACATGTAGGTCCACAGGAAAAGAAAGTTCCTAACCAATTAAAGCAATAAATAAAACCACAACACGCCCCTTGTATATAACCATCTGGAGGGAAATTGAGAACAGCACTTAAAGGCAATTCTGCATTTTGTTTAAAAGTTATACATAGCTTGAATAACACCGGGACTGAACATGGGGATTGTACAAACTGCAATCCATACACAGGAACACTGGAAGCAGCAATTTAAAAGGCATCACATGAAAACCCTATAATCTGGCAAATAAACCTGAGCATTCTACAGAGTTGAAGACAAAAAAAAAAAAAAAAAAAAGATATGGAATGGGGAGTTGGGACCTGGCAGGGAGTAGAACATGGAGCATTCACCCCATCGCAAGCATTGCTCTACTGGATGACCGTCAAGCCATGTCATCGGTTCTTTGATTCACACAAACTATGAATTACTGGCGTTAAAATAGGATTGGTGCAGCTCGCAGCTGCAGGTGACAGAGGCCCTCCAAAGCGGAAAGCATTGACAGCCACCAACTCCATCTGCCACAATCAGAGCCACGGCCACAATTAATGGGGCTGAAGCAAAGGTGAGGGTAAAAGGTCATAGATATCAATACACTAGTGCTCATCTAAACGGCTCATCTACTAAAGGATCCCCAAATGAAAATTCATGCTCATAACTGCAGGCCCGTCCTTAAAGTTCCCGTCCATCCTTTCTGATCCCATGTGCAACATTAAGCTTTGACAGAAAACATTAATTTCACCCTAGTCTCAATAGCCATTTCTTACCACCTGATCATCATGCGATCTGCTAAACCAGAATCATACTGCAACACTGAACAAGTCATTTTGACTGGGAATGTTTCACATTCCAGAAAACACAGGGGAGCCGTTTTCAAAAAGATTTAAAACCTTTATCCGTGTGATTGTTTTTGCCTAATCCTTAATCTTTCACAATTCCTTTAATACCATTTACCCCATATAGCATCCATATTACAACCAGTAAAACACCTATACTATATATTGAAACAAAGAAAGCAATTCTTAATAAAAAAAATAAAATGAAATGGTAACACCATAACTGCGCTACCACATTCCCTTAAAAACCTCAAACATACACATTCATAATTATATGCTGCAATAATTCATTGTAATAAGTTAACTTCTACAGAAAGTGAAAATACTTAACTGCTCGCATGCATCAAGATCTTATGATAAACAAAAATAACACGGCGAACACCAAATTGTTCAGTACAACTCGACAAATTTTGAAAAATTGCGGTGTCCAAGAACATGCATTACTTATTAACTTCACATAACTTCACTTATTAACTATAGCAATAATACGACGGATCTGTTAGCAATGTGATGGCGAATAAAAAACACCTAACTGGACTTTCAGCATTGAATAAGCGGAGGAATTTGTTAGTAACCTACCAGAGAAGAGTCTGGAGAAAAATCTCATGTACATTTGGACTTAATCTCACGCAGGATCTCCGGAATTTCTCCTGAGCCCCTTTTAAGACTTGTACAGGATGCCTTCCGCATGAGAGCCATTAGCAGCATAGCTCTGGCGTCATCAGAGGGCGACAAAAGAAACCGGATCACCATGGTTACTACGCCGTATTCGCCAGCCGTCAACGTCACGCGCCATCGTCCAATTTGAAAGTTAAAAACAGTGTAAAGTATTAAAAAAACAGTATAAAGTTCGGTTCCATTTACAGAACCAATTCTATGAAACTGTTAGTTTAAACTGATCGAAAGTTCGATTCAAATAATCGATGGGGGGGGGGGGTACTACGTGCTGCAATGAAATATGCAGTTTCAATACAATTAAATTTATTAAAATCTTATTTTATATTAGGTCGTCTCCGAGTCTTGTGAATGTATATCGGTCACTTCCTATCCAGCTGAAAAAGTGAAAAACACGTAAGCGGGCTTTAGCGTTTTAAATATAAACGAGGAATCAGCCTCCGATAAAAATCTCGAGCAGCTTTCTGCAAACAGTCTAAAATGGTTTCACTGAAAGACGAAAGCCAACATTAAAGCCACAACAAACAGAATACAACAAACGCTGTTGGCACAGGCTACTGGGATCGGATCCCCAGCCACCATGCGGCCGGCCACGAAGACGGCGCAAACACACAGGATATTACGCTGTGCGGGGCATTGAAGGCAGCATCACCGCGGGGGCTCTACGAAAAGCAAAGAACTGAATTTAAACGAGCTCGTTTTATACGTCGTCAGATATTTTTAGAATAGAAGACGCATACAAGTACAACGCGTGGATCTACAAAAAGATCGACTCTTTTAGATTAGAAAACCGGTTCGACTAGGGTTGCCACATTTCCATGCTGAAAATAAAGGACGCCTACCATAGTGGGGCATTGCCGCAACCACCATGTGCCCAGTGACGCACCAGCGGTGGTAAATCAAAACTTAAACCATGGACTCAAAAAAGTATTACGATTCATACTTAATATTTTTTGTACTTCATCAATGGACATAAAAATAAAAACTGATTTTTTTTTCAGTTAAACTCCAATTGGTAATGAAATTAGTGCCAGCATACAAAATCAGTCGCTTTACATCTAAACTTAATGTGCATAACAAAACACACGTATTGATTTTAAACGGGAGGCACAAATTTATCGTCAAATACGGGACGATTCCGTATTTTAAGGGGCGTGTGGTAACCCTAGGTTCGACCGATTCACCGAAAACAACCGGTTAAAACAGCGATTCGTTCACGACATCACTAGTCAACACGCCTTTGAAAATCTTTACCGGGAGGGGCCCATTTCCAAGATGCAATAATCACATGTTCTCTAAAGTCTGATGAAAATCTAAGAAACAGAACAAATAAAAAGTAGCATTATGATATTTACTTACACTGTCCAATTCAGAATGAAAGCGGGCGAACAGTACAACTAACTCAATGAACTTTAATTTAAGTCAGTTCGTTAAATTAAGTATCAAAATTGAAAATTCCAAGGCAAAGAAAAACTTCTCACGAGAAGTGATCGTTCAGACCTCCCGGTTAGCTTTAAAAAAAAAAAAAAATCACCAATATGTAAAAGCACGTTTGACAATCGTGCTATAAGCAGCTGAAAGCGCGTTTTCGAACTAAAGCGCGCCGTCACAAAAAGCGGCCGATGCGGGCGGATGCAGCGACAGCACTGCAGGGGCAGCATTACCAAAGCACGCTGAAGACGGTGCATTAACAGCGCACTCATGCTCTGCAACTTCAAAATAAAACGCTAAAAGGGGAACGGATAGATCGGATTCGTTTTTTTTTTTTTTTTTTTTTTTTTTACATAGTTTCCATGTCGTTTTCCCGTTCTTATAATTTTAACGCTGTTCCCCCACTGAACATCTTAAATAGCCGAGTGAGCAGCGCGCAGCAGGAGGAAACATCCGGGACTTTGCAAGCCTGAAGGCCGCATTTGGATGGACTGGCGCCATAGAGACGAAGGCACTTTTCAGCAAAGACCGACTTGTACAAAATGTTTGGCTCGTCCAGAACTGGAGGGGTACGGGGAGGCCAGGACCAGTTCAACTGGGATGACGTCAAGACCGACAAACACAGGGAGAACTATCTGGGTAAGAACTACTAAAAACAAACACTAGTTCCCGGTTCGTGCATTTCAAGGATAACCAAGTTCCAGCCGAATTTCCGAGAGACGGCGTCTAATCCACGGCACGTGAACTGAAACCGCTACCGCAAACGAGTGAAATGCGGCGCGTGGCTTCTTCGCTGCATCCGCATCGCGCCCATTTACGCCAGACGTTATACAATGTGCGGTACCCGACGCCCAAGTCGGCCTTATTTACCCCGTCAGGCATTCTGCGCAGGACGGTCCCCTTCTTACCTTCCCCCGAGGCTCCGTCCTTCCGCCGCATGACCCTTCAAAGCGAAAGCGAGCGCGCAAGCTGGCGCCGCGTGAGCCTTCGGCCGTGGTTCGCGCTGGGTCCCCGCGCCACGGATGCACGCGCCTCCAGCGGCCTTTTATGGCCCGGTTCGGCGGCCGCGTTTGTGAAAAGCTGGGCCGCCGACCAGATGTGCCCCCCCCCCCTCATCCCAGCTGTGCCAGCGAATCGCCCGCACTGACATGATCTGCTGGCCTTAAGTATTAAGGCCTGGAAGTATTGCTCAAAATATCGAGTATTCGGCCTTAACTTCAATACAACAGTCAGCCCGGGTGTGTCATTAATGGCATTCGAAATATGTATTTTCATGGTTTTAATGATCGGTTCCTGAGTGCTTATACTGGACGTTTGACGTACTCAGTTTGTGGGCTAAAGCTAAATTCTGCCATTTGCAGTGATGCTCAAATTTTTACACACAATTTTGTTGACCTTTACTTTTCAAATGATTATTTCTTTGTGTGCTTTTAAGGGTTATCTTATGGACTAATTTTGTCACGCTCGCACAAGAAATCTTACTGCAAATCTGCATTATTCCATTATAAATCTAAAAGCAGTTTCCTCAAAAGCTTTGCTGTAATCTGCAAACCCTATAGACTATTTCCAAGCCAATAAAACTGTCACATACGTGTGATTGCGTGTGCATTTTTGTGCAGGCTCGTTTTGAATTGAAAAATCCCACTCCAGTAAGCTGACCAAGCCCCCTTGCTTTCGCTAGGGAATTCCCTCATGGCGCCGGTTGGCCGCTGGCAGAAGGGTCGCGATCTGACTTGGTACGCAAGAGACAAGAAGGGCAGGATGCAGTTATCGCGGGAGGAGGAGATGGCGAGTGTGCGCCAGGCGGAGGAGGACGCACTTATGGCAGCATTGTGAGTGCAGGCTTGTCAGTAACTGCAGCTCACACCAGAAGTGTGCTAATCTGCTGAAATAACCGGTTCCCTTTCTTTCCATAGAGGCCACAAGAACATAAAGAGACAACCAACTGGTCTTTCTAGAGAGGTCTGTATTTAAAAGAGTTATACTTTAGTTCTATACTTACTCTATCCCCAGTCCTCAAATCAGTGGTCTGCAGAGAAGGGTGGTGGACAGAGCGCCAGATAGTCAGGGCCGCTCACTTGACGCAGTCATATATCCATCTAATGCAGCCGTAAGATCTCCTGCCAGTAGACGCGATGTGAGAATCTCCAACCAGCAGCACAGGCCATCATGCTCACCTGCCCGGAGAGCGTGACCCGTGGAACAGGTTAAGCTTCCCTTTTATCTGTTATTCCAGTTGACGGTCACATTGTGCTTCATTTTTTAGGACTTGGCAGAATTGTGCAAAAGGGAGGAAGCGGACGGCGAGACCCGGAACGTGGACCGAGTCTCCGGCCTCGGCAGCTCCAGGTGATCTTTCCCCTAGGAAGCCACAGCGACTGTTTGCTCTTTCAACATTTATTGACAGTAGCAGATAACAAAGCTGGGTGAAAATCCAGCTTTGGGTTTAAAACTTCCCTGCGCCTTGGGCTTCATGGCTGCTGTTTCCTTGTGATTAGGCACTGGTGAAAGCAGTTACTACCTAACTGAGCATTTGCTTAGCCAAACATGGAACGCACATATGCATCTGCTTAAATATTTAGCTGTTCAGTGTTACCACTGCAGAAAAAAATTGTCATCCCTATGGGATGTCTGTGTCACATGTCATTGTGAAACCTCTCATTATAATTGTGTTGTACTTACAATTCAGTGTTTCACTCGTTTTGTAGTGCAGGTGCACGAAAAGCCATCCTCTCCAAGCAGGAAAAGGAGGCTGTAAAGCTGGGCTTGCCAGTGTTTACCGTAAGTCTGTCGTTTTTGTTGTTGACTAGCCCACTAAATTTCAATTAATGCAGATATATATTTACAAATCACGTTAACTGTCATCCTAGCATCATAGATGTGAAGGGAATCAGGAGACACCCAGCAACAAGGCTTCTGAGGACAAGAGGGAAGACGCAGAAGAAGGAAGGTGACCAGGCCTGATTTATCATCCTGTTTTTATTGTTAATAAAAGCAAAAATACTTCACATTGTCCATTCATAACACTATTTAGGTAAAGTAATAATTTCTTTATTTGCCATTAATAATACATGGAACATGTTTTGACCATTTTGAGAACATTAGTACATAATGTGCACTGTGTATAGGATTTTCTAAATATCAGGCACAAACAGCTCTGCAACTTTAAAATAAACATGAATAAAACCACACGGTCAACTAACTAAAACTAAACTGGATGTCAAATGAAAATTGAGAATATATAAATAAAGCTTAAAAAAAATCAAAGCTTAATCACTGTAGCCACCCTGTTGCATGCGATGGCGCATGGCAGATGTCTTCTTCAAATGCGTCTATTGCAGGCAGTGTGGCTCCGTGCAGCACGACAGCAAGAAGAAGAAGAAGAAGAAGAAGGAAAAGAAGTCAAAGCTGGAGAAGAAGAAGAAAAAGAAGAGAAGTGATCGCAGGAGGGAGTCGTCCTCGGGGGCTGAGTCTGATGATGACCATGATGGGTATGATCACAGAAGGAAGTCGTCCTTGGGGGCTGAGTCTGATGATGGCCGCGATGGGTATGATCACAGGAGGGAGTCGTCCTTGTGGGCTGAGTCTGATGATTGCGGTAATGGGTATGATCACAGAAGGGAGTCATCCTCGGGGGCTGAGTCTGATGATTACGGCAATGGGTATGATCACAGTAGGGAGTCGTCCTCGGGGGCTGAGTCGGACAGTGGCGGCGATGGGTATGATCACAGAAGGGAGTCGTCCTCGGGGGCTGAGTCGGACGGTGGCGGCGATGGGTAACCGCTTTCATTCTGACGTCCTTAATTAGAGGGTTTCATCTTAATAATATAATGTGTGGCTCAATGTGCAACAGTTGACGAGCAACTCAGTCACTAACCGGATCTTCCACTCTCAGAGATTGGTGTCGCCCAACTTCACAGTGTAACTGCAGGTCAGCTGTATATATCTTGGGGGAAAAAATAAAGCTTTATATTGAGTTTAATGCATTTGTTTTAGTTTAGGCCTATTATGAGTAGTGCTTACAATGGAAGGAATTTGCCTATTACCGCGGTACGAAAGGTACCAAAGTCATGATCACGCAACTTCTCTCTGAAACGGATGATGCATTTTCTTAATGTTTATGATGCACAGGAGGAAGCGATTAGTATCTAACCAACATTTCCATTTTCTCTCTGACCAATCTTAAAACTTAACATGGCGTCTTCTTACATCAGTAGTTTGTTCTGTGTCCCGTGAGGTAGAACGTCAATGTTCTTCATGCAATGTCCAGTAAACACTAATGATATGAATACAGGCACTTCTCGTTCAGCGATTACCTCGGTTAGTGTCTGTTGGCAAATACAACGGTCATAAATCCATTCTCCATTCATTTATGACCAAATTTCGTACGCCTGGTAACGACGCACGGGATGTTTGAAGTAGAGTGTACAGCTTGTTGTGAAAAATGTTGACTTCCTGAAGGAAAAAAAATTGAGTATGGAATGCTGAAGTAAAGTTGTAAGCAGTATAGCGGTCACACCTTGACTTCCATGATTTTCACTTAGTGACGGAACTCAGCAGCTAAACGTGGAACGGTTTTAATATGAAATTGTAATATGAAATATGGTCCATGAAGGTTTTCCTGTCTCCGTAACAAATGGTGTTTATAAAGTCTTCTAATTTTGAACGAACGGTATTTTGGCTGGAGTTGTGGGCGGGGGGGGTGGGAGTGTGGTGACTGACCCACGGGGAGCTGTTCAGCTCTGGCCTGGCCGCCCAATGGGTGCTCATTCTCACTGCCCATTCATTCATTCCTGCGTGCCATTCATTCATTAATTTGTGGATGTGTGTGTGTGTCACCCTCAGTAGGAGAAAGGACCACCATCATCCTCATCCATCATCCGTCCGACAGAGTGGAGCCAGACCCCGAGACGGCTATTCATCAGCGGGGGCAAAGGCCAGGGCCTGTCCCTCCTCCCCGCTCCGCCAGCACCACCGGCGGCGTCATGACACCGAGTCGTCCTCGGATGGGGGCTCAGCTGCACCCCGTCGCCACGGCGGCCGCCCCCCCACTGGACTCGGTCAGAAGCGACGCCACGACACGGACTCTGACAGCTGATGGACCGCAAAGGTCTTCCCCTGGCTCCACAGAAATCCTGGACACTTCTGTCCTTGTGCCACAGTCCAAAAACAGTCCAAAAAGTTTTAAAACATCCTTACCCTTCTCTCAGAACTTCCCTCTCACAGCTCCCAATCCCCTAACAGCAGCTGACTAGTACGTGTTAAGAACATTCACCAGCAGAGGGCAGTATGGCCCTTTGTGCCGAATCCTATGTGTTCTTGATGTTGTTAATCTAATTCTTCTGTTTTGGTTTAAAATTTGTATTTGAGCATTCTCTGTTGGCAACCTTAGGGAGTCTTTCTTCTGCATGGCAGAAAAATGTTTTTGAGGCAATGATCAAGAAATGATTTTTAATCCTTCTATTATTGTGGCTTTTTTTTATAACTCAGATGGAAATGGATGATATTGAAGTACTTATTCAAATCCTTTTGTATTATGCATAATTTTTTCTGTGACATTTTAAAATGATCACTTGACATGAGGGGAATTTTGGTCACGATATCAAGGGCTTTTAATACGTCATGTAATTAATTTGTAAAGTAGTTTCTTTGCATTAATGTCATTGTGACTCCACAGTTTTGTATGCTACTGTAACAGATGAGTGAAATAAATTTCTTGCCATGTCACAATTGATTGTCGACCGATACGCTTGATTACACTCTGATCTCTGGCTTCTGACAGTTTTCCTCATGCTCTTGTGGTCTCGCCTCGTTTCCTGCCTTCATTTCCGTAGCCCTCCAAGTTCAGCTTCCTAGCCTGTGATAGACCCTCATGCTTCTCAGACCCCTGCTGAAATGCATTGTGATGCTTGAAATGGATCGTAGTGCTAGCCTTCAATTAAATAAGTTAAAAATATGATAACAGCAAAGAATAGCACAACGGTAGGATAAGATGAAAGAATAGCAAGTACAATAAGCTTTTTACATAAAACACACAATACTATTTATTCAAGTTTGAAAGTGAAAATGTGCCATGTCTTAACAATTCATGTCAGCATTGATATGGACTGAGAGGAGATATTCTATTGGCTGGCACCTGGGGGCAGGGGCTGCCCCCAGACAGAACAGCAGTCACAATGGGGAGGTCTTTATGCACCACCGCTGCCGTGCACACACACCGTGATTTCAGGCCAGCAGGGGGTGCCGGCGAGAAAGCAAAAGGGCCTCCCACGCCTCCGCTTCCCCCCCATGTCTTCATCCATCGCCGCTGTGCACTTTTAGGGGGAGCCCGGCACCCCCAAAGGCACATCAGGCCTGAAAGGGCGGTGTCCTGCCCGCGCCGGGCACCCGCGTGACCCGCCACCGCTCCCGCGGCTCTCCATTTGTCACTCGTTAAAGGGGCTGCATGCCACAGACCAAGTTGCTAGGCGAGGCCCAGGGGTGGACAGACCCAAAGAGAGGTGGTGGTGGGGAGGGGTGGGCAGAAAACACCAAGACCTCAGGCCTCTGGATGAAGAGTCACGCTGGAACACAATGCACCATGGGGGCGGGGGTGGTTGGGGGGGTGTGTGTGAGTGATTGGGGGGGAGGGGCCACCAAAAAGGCAGGGGAGGTGGGGCAGAGTTCAACCCACGGATGCTGAGCACAACGGCCTAACCCGGTCTTACTTGTAAAGAAAAAAAAAACTATGAAGTCATATTATTTGTAGATAGTAGTTAGCAAACATAAGGAATAAATAAATAAGACCAAGGCCCAACAGGGTGCCCCCTATTGACAGCAGTAGAGCATCTTAAAGGCATCATTCTTGTGGATCAGCTAGGGTCCTGGGAATGAGCCAAAACCCAAAGCACCTTGCTAGCCCCATAGGTATCGCTTCCAGGCGCGGCAGCCCAGGAAAGCTGCTCTCCCCGTCTGCTTCCGCACCCACATGTGAGCCACTTTTCCTCCCAGCCTCAATTCGTTGTTAAGTAACCTGGGCAGGGTTATGTGAAAGGACTCGAACGGGACAGCGATAGCGTTCTCAGAATTAACATTCACGGCTCTGTTTGCTCGGCCAACCAAAGAGCTGATTTTAAATAAAGATAAGAAATAGTATTAGAATTATGTAATATTGTGATTTAATGTGTAACCATGCTCCACATAAGTATGGAACTTACTGTTATATTACCAAGAATATAAAGTCACAGGTATTTTGCCCTCTTTTATCAATGAATCTAATGAGATTCTAATGAGCTTCTGCACAGTAATTGCTAAGCACCAGCACCAGCCTAAGCACTGAATGTAACATTATAAGTAGTTTTTGCAAAAACAATTTACTCTAAAGGCATGTGAAAACACAGCCTGCAGCCCTTTCTATACAGGATGTCTGCAAGCTGCTGACCCTCACCCCGATGGCCATGAAGCACACACACTGTCCAGCGGAGCGAACTGGTGGGGTGCGCCGAGTGGGAGCACATCTCATTCTGCTCTAACAAAGCCGTCACTTCTGGCACCAGGATACCGGAGCGAGCGGGCCAAGACGAGATAATTACAGAACGTTTCCTGTGGATGGATAGTAGCCTGAAGCTCAGAGTTCACCTTGCGAGATTCTACCAATCAGGGGACCTGACACAAAAAAAATCTGCTTTATAATTTCAGTCCAGAGCTGGGATGTATGAGGGACAAGACCCATAATTACAAGGGAGAAGCTGAGGAATAGCTGATTTGGAGATGAGGTCGTAGTTGTTTGGATGAAACCACGGCCTTAATGAGAAGGATATAAGCTTGACCAGGCTAGTTAAGCCAGTCATCCCTACTGTCTTTGTTAAAGTTTACGGAGAAAAATGTGAGCTGATGTCGCATGGAGTGATAAATAAAACTTGACTCAGATTTCTTGATCAAGCATCGCTTGCCAGAATTGTGTTTTGAGTTAAAATTCACTTTCAATATCTAAATATTCATTCTTCAATCTTCTTGCAGCTTATCCCGAGTCGAGGTTGTGACGATATGCAAAGTTTCTCGTTTAGTGTTTCATGGCAAAAAAAAAACTATTCTACAAAACTCATGAGAATCAGAACCCCAAACCCAATAAGCTTTCAGTGTCCTAAAAAAATTCAAAACGTTTGTCATGTTTGTCAAATGCTGTAAATGTAAATGACAAAAGCTTATGCTACAGCCCTGTGTTAAAAGGGAAAGAAATTTGCAGTTTGGCTTGAGAACAAGATTACAAAAAAACAGGTAATCCTGCATTCACATGCTTTATGGGTCATTAGAGTCAAAAATCACAAAATTACACTTTGAGGGTGGGGAGTTTGCAGCCAGTCAGCTGAGTCTGATGACCGGCTTTATTTGTATTGATATGCCCACCCCCTTTTCTGACCACCAGGAACCAAGATCCCATTTTGATGGCAAATTCCAAAACCAGCAGCATCAAAGGTAATGTTTCCGGTATTTCCCTTCTTTCTCCCCCGGTCCCTTGAGATTTACATTTCTGCTGTGTTCGGCCCGACCACATCCTTCTGCAGCTATGGAAAAGGAAGTCGTGACTGGAGATGTTCCTACATGCATGTCGGAAATATGAAATTGCTGTCAGCGTTTCTATGCTGAATCACAGCTACTTATTCTGTCTGGGTACACATTCTGGTTCCCGTCTCCAGAAACTCCCTCTGCTTGTCTCTCCTCTCCCTTCAGTGGACTTAATTTTGCTCACGTGCCCTGGGGCAAGCGCAAGAGAGGAACAGGAAAGTGGAGTCGGGGAGTCGTTACGTCTGGGGGGGGGAGGGGGGGTCGTTTTCAGGGCCGGTGCGCGCCCGCGTCACCTAGGTGCAAGCGTGTGTGCTGCGGTGGGAAAGACGCGAGGAAGCGGATTTTATAGAGGGTGAAATTGGTGCATATGAATGGGCCAGGAGACATAGACTCAATCAACGGCCTTAGAAGCCCACAGTCCTCCAGGCATTAATGCCATAGAACAAAGGGCTGGGAATCAGGGCCAGATGCTTGCTGCTAACTGCACCATGACATGTGGCAGTGGCAGCAGTGGGCTACATTTTTGTGACCTCTAATGTTGAGTGTGAGCAAATCTATGTCCACTTCTACTGCAAAGATATTGTTACTTGTGTATTATATGTAGTGTTCTGTGCATAACTACTGTACTGATGTTTTTAAGATGCAAAGAGAAATGGTTCACTAACTGTCATTTGACAAAATCCACTAAAAAACGTAGTCTGGTAGTATTTTGGAACGTCCTCTGCAGTCCCTTTAAAAATTCAAATAAAGGCATTGATCAGAATCAGAATAAGATTTATTGGCAATATACATTAAGTCACAAAAGGAGTTTGGGGTAACACTTTACTTTTGAATTAATTAACCACAACCAAAGTCTTAGTTACATGCTGATCTCATGTTAATTCATGATTAATGAATCGTGATGCATGTTTTGTCCCAAGTAGTTACAATATTTACTATATCTGTTATCCATAAACTTTTGTGAACTACTGAAAGAACAAATTGTGAATAACAAGAATACTAATCTCATATTTGTTCACGATTAACAAATCATGATGCAACTTTTATCCCAAGCAGTTATTATATTTGTTACTATGTGTTAATTCTGTACACCTTTGTGAACTGCTAAGGAACAACTTAAGGAACAAGTCATGAATAACACAACTGAAATACTAATCTCATGTTTGTTCATCATTAATGAATCGTAACACATTTTCTATGTCTAGTAACAACTATATTTCTTCATGATTGGTTCATGATTTGTACTTCAATAGTAACTGAGTTATTGCTAAATATTTGTGCCCTGCCAAGTAAAGTGTTACGGAATTTGGTTCTGGCCAATGGTGTCACTCAGGTTAGACAGACAATATACAGACAATGAACATATCATCTGCAGACGATACACAATTTACAAGCCATATACAGATTAAATAAAAGTTATATACATAAAGTGCCACCAGTAATGATGGTTATTGTATATGGGAATGAGATACAATACAGTATTTGTAGATGTGAGGCATAACCTGTAGACAAGGGTGTAGGAGAGAGTTTAATATTGTGGGAGACACAGATTAATAATTTAAATGCAAAGGTCTGTTTGTTGGGGCAGAGGGATAAATTAAGCAGCATTAAATATTGGGGGGCACACACTCCCCAGTAACCCTCACTTGTGAATTAGTCCTGCAACAAATGGAAATAAGCTTTCATCTCAGATGTCATTACAACATTCAGCTGATGTAAGATAATGGATGAACTGAAACTTACCAATCAACATAGGATATCCGAAGAGCCCCATCTCTGTGTAGATTGGGGCTGACTAGACTACTTCCACGCATGACAATACAGAAGCCTGAGCTTCAGGAAAGTCTGCCAAGAGTGAAAAACACCATAAATATAAATCTCAAACATATGTTCCTGATTGAAGAGACACATAAAGGCTGTTCCCCAAGAAAATGCTATTGCTCCTTGTTCAAAATAATGTATCTATCAAGGCCTCAACTACACTCATTAGCTTAATGTGATTTTTGCACTTGCGGCTGAAAGGTATTAATAGAAATTTTAACCTACAATTGCAAAGCAGTTCCTACCAGTGCCTGTAGAATGTGCTGAGTGGGAGGGTAGCTACGAGTTTTGTTACATTTACTTATTCCACGGCAGGACTTTGATGCTGCTGGAGTTTTGCGCATTTTCACTTATGGGTGTGCCCTTCCTGCTTTCGTCCTGGTCTTCAGCCCCATGCAGCAGCCTTGTGGATGTAATGCCTGTGAATAAATCCTCTGGGGCCTTTCGTGCAGATCAAAGGCATGCTCACTTCCTTCTTAAGTACTTTCTGGCTAAGCTTATACAGCATGTTAAAGGCCATCGAGAATGTAATTAAGCGAAATTATCGAGTTTTATGGCACTTGGTAATGGCTTTCATACACATATGCGGACAGCCTCTTATTTGAAGTATGTGGCTTCTCATGAAATAAGACCCTCTACCTGACCTTTTCAGTCGTAGGTGGGAAGAGCTGAGGTGAATCTTTGTCTGTCTGCAGACCAACATTTAGATACTGCATTGCTGCGTGACGGTTAAGAGACCTTCCACTGGCAGAAAGCTATAAGCCAGTGTCAGGTGTTTGGCGAGAACCACCTCGCTCCCACCTCCGTCTAGCACTCACTGTGACTCAGAGTGGCCAGCATGTTCATCACTGCGGCCTGAACGCAAAGGTAGGCGGGGGAGGTATGAAGCTGATGCCAAGGCAGCTGAGCACACAGCATTGTGTGCACAGGCTAAAAGTTGCTATACTACTACCTTATTTTTCACCCATGTTCTCACTGGTACCTGATTGGCTTTATTCACTTATATATGACAGCCATTTGGTAACACAAAAGGACATAAATCACTCAGTATGCTACAGAATGAGGAAACGGTGAAAAGGATAGGAACCGGAATAGCCACATTAAATCTATAGGAAACTGGGTAATGTTGCGTCAACTGAATAAACACAGGCTGCAAAGTCAATAGCTGAAAGAACTACCCATACCAAATTTTTTCCTCCCCTACACACAAGGGTGTTCCTTTACAGCAGGGGTACCCAACTCCAGTCCTGGAGGGCCAGAATCCAACATTGCGAAGGTGATTTCACTGAGGTTGATCTGAAAAAAGGGGTGTCTGATATAGTAGAAGTCTCTCCTGCTCTCTGTTTGGCAACATGGCACTCACCTTTAATTCAAGAGAATAACAATATATGTTTAAAAATATATAACATTTTTAATATTTAATATATTTATATTAAGGTCATTAGGCATTGGATAAGTGGTGCTTAGCCCAAGTGATCTATATGCATGTGTGCACACTTCATCAAATGACTATACTTATACATGGAATTTAAGCTACTACCATAACAACTGTACTCTTAAAAGAAACATCTTAGTCTTCAAATAGTATGAGCAAGCTACGGATGTAAAAGTAAGCCGCAATTGACACAGGAAATTCAGTTCATACCAGCACTAATTGAATCAACACAGACAGAATGAAGCTGAAGACCAAAGTGACAGTCTGTTCACAATGCTGATTATTTAATACCCAAAATATATCCCGTGTGGCTTCAACTACATTCATTTTACAGATTCAGTCTGGAGCCGTTTTAACAGTGGAGATGAGATGGAGGGAAACAAAAAAACAACCACAAAGTGAAAACCTTCATTCTATGCTTTAATTACAGTGCTTTTCTTTTAAAATGATTCAAAATATGTTTACATAAAAAATGTAAGTCACACCATGAGTCTGCTTTGGGAATCCCACACACTAGTTTTTCCAGACGCAAGTCAATGAAGATTTAAAAAAAAACAAAAAAAAAAAAAAAAGGGGGGGGGTTGGGGGGAATGAGGCAATTATATCTCGTCTTCCAGTAGATTAAAAAAAATAGGTTCTCGCTGCAGTACAAATGCTTGGCATCTGCCACTTTTTTTTTTCTTTTTTGCAGAATACTAAAAGGGAAATGGCCGTGAACGTACCCACTGGTAAGAAACCGAGGGGCGAGTTTCTTTGCCGGAAAGGCTGCAGATTGTAAGAACAGAGGGGCACCCTCGAGGTGACAAACTGCTTGCAGTAGTGCTTTCAAAATGACATTGCGGCAAGAGGAGCAGAAGCAATAAAAGGCCATAGAGATGTGCTGGGAGGGAACCCCACCACCGAGCTAGAAACAGAAGATCAGCGACAACAGTTTAGAAAGAGAACCATTTGGAGGAACTATAGAAAAAACTGACAATTCAATAAAGATTAAACGACTAAAATGCATTATATATCAAACCAATTAGGGCAGAGGTGAAAACAGACTATTAACCAGCTCGCTGGCATACAGCGGGGAGCCAGGAAGGTCCTGGATCAGAATATAACCACATTCCTCACATGCATCGTTATCCTTTTCAGAAGTTTGGGGACAGACCTGGTCCATGAGCTTAGCAGGTATGTTCAAAGTGCCTCTAATATAAGAAAAACGGCAATCGTGTGGCAGGTTTTCACTTTTTTATGAAGCTGACTTGGATGCATTTAAGTCATAAACATAACAGCATACCATACTATTAACAGAGGGTGCACTAAGCAGTTTCATGCTTTGTCTGGTAGGATCATCAAAGCCTGGACATATTTTCATGAAGGGTAACCATTGCTGTGAGTAGTTCATTTTGCGTTCCTCCATTTCTTTCAGTGTTTTACAAAGATGTGCTCTCACGCCAATACTGGGCACCCGAAAAAGGGAAAATGCTTCAGTGTACTCAAAATAAGGTGGAAAAGCTGGCCAGTACAGCCACCACGAGAATGTGTAAGAGAGCATTGGCGGGCTTCTTCTATCCCTTTCCAGGACTACATACAATGCAAGTCTGTCCAGAAGAGTACAGCAGGAAAATGAATTGAAAGGCAGAGTAAATATTGCATAAGAGTGCCAGAAGCAGCCTCACTAGAAAAGACTATTTACATTAAATAAGAATTCTGACTTCCAAGGCTTGCTTATTCCCCACATCTATAAAAAAACCCAAAAAACAAAATGTGTGGCTCATAATTTATATTGACGAGAGATGAAAAGAGGGCAGCTTCTGGCATTCGAGACCACAAAGTAGCACAGTTTGCAACATCAGAGAAGTAAAGCAAGAGTGAGGAGAAGATGCAGAGGAGAGGGGGCTGGTTGGAGGAGGGAGCTATTTCTGGTTTCGGAGCTGATTGGACAACCAGTCCAGTCCTTCATAGAGCCCATCACCACTGGTGGCACAGGTGGCCTGGATATACCAGTTCCTGTGACGCAGAGAGTGCAGTCCCAGCTTGTCTGTGATTTCGGCAGCATTCATGGCATTTGGGAGGTCCTGAAACAGAGAGAGCAGGGAGTTAAGCAGGGTGAAATCTGAAAAAGGGAGAATGCACTGCCTTGGAACAAAGGCACAGTACCTGTTTGTTAGCAAATACTAATAGAACGGCATCCCTCAGCTCATCTTCAGCCAGCATGCGCATGAGCTCCTCCCTGGCCTCATTCACTCGCTCTCTGTCATTGCTGTCCACAACAAAGATCAGACCTGTGTGGGGGGGGGGGGGGGGAAACCTTAACACCAGCAGATGCTGAACTCATGCCAAGTCATTGCACCACCATCCAGGCTCTAACAAGGGGTCTTTAGGCCCAAAGGAAAGCAGTACACAGGTTGTTGCTATGATACTGGTTATCGTTACCATTTCCTGCTCAAGAAATAATGGCATCACCTCCCACAATAAGTTACTAAAACAAACAATGAACATATTTGTACTTAAAGCCAAGAACAAAGCTGTCAAATGCTAGCGTTATGACGACTGGGAGGATTTATACAGTAAGTTCATTTTAGATCAATGAAACTATTACAAGACTTTTGTTACTTTAAACCTGCCCAATAACAATAATGTGGTCCAGGTCATATCATTCCAGATTTAGAAATTTGAATTCTGGTTTGACTATAAGTCTGGTTATTCTACATTTGAACCTTTTGCCATTTCACCTTCAGGCTACTGGCAAAAGTCCACCTCTACAAATTACTCACTCAGGCCAAAGAAGCTATGGCCCCCCCAAGCCATGGCACAACCAGCCAAACGACTCTCCCCAGATGCCGTCGCAGAACTTACCCTGCGTGTTCTGAAAGTAATGGCGCCACAGAGGTCGAATCTTATCCTGGCCACCAACATCCCACACTGTGAAGCTTATATTCTTGTACTCGACCGTTTCAACGTTAAAACCTTGAGAAATGGTGGAGAGATGGTCTATAAGGCAGGGCATACCCACATACAAGGTGCTTGTTGTGTGGGCTATACAAAGCACCTGAACATAAATACAAGCAAATGAATTCATTTTTATACAACCTCTCCCCCATCTTCAGCATGTTCATGCCTAAAGTACTCCACATACCTATACCTTTTGTTTGGTTTTTAACCCACCTACACTTTGTTTCAAATGTTCTTTGGTCCTTCATAGATTCAAGTTTAGTATTTGTTAGACCATTACATGAATAACATTTGTTGACACTTTTCCACCATTTTACAAACGTGTATAAGCAGTAAGTAAGACTAACCCCACATCTGACCCTTACCTGACAATCAAACTTCAAATTACTCTTACGTTTTCAAAGCATACAGTTTGGAATACAAGTACACTTAATTTAAAACATTTAAATTATGAGAATTAAATGAATTAAAAACCTGCTGAAGAAATCACTAGCTCTGCACGCGCATGAGTTTGACACATAATAGTGACAAACCACCCTGAGGTAACTGCTTACCTATAGTTGGAATGGTGGTTACAATTTCTCCAAGCTTAAGTTTGTAAAGAATAGTAGTTTTTCCAGCAGCATCAAGTCCCACCATCAGGATTCGCATTTCCTTTTTGCCAAAGAGGCCTTTGAATAGATTTGCAAATATATTTCCCATGTCTGACAAGTTCCAAACAAGTGATCTAAAAAGGTGAGAGAAAACCAAGTAAAATATTTATTTCAACCTGGGTTATAGAGCAGGACAATGTTTTCCTGTTTAACAACTAAAGAAGCTAGAAACCTATGACAATGGACAATAATCTCACAACCATTGCTCCATATGGAAAGATACCACTTCTAGAACCTGCTAGGACAATGCATTTGCAACTTAAACATTCGAAAATTAAAAGAATGAAAAATAAAAATCAGTGAAGCCCCTTACAACATCTATAAACTTTAAAAATAAAACACTTGAAACAAACGGTAGCTTTAAATATTGAGGTGGTTCAATGTAAAAGGTCTTGTAAACATCCTTATCCTTGGCATTATACAGGTACAGACACATCAAGTGTCATGAGATGAAAACCATTTAGGACCATATGATGATTCTGAAGTGTAAATACTGGGCATGAAGGCATATGGTGCAATTATTCAGAGTTATTAGCTGCAAGGATGCTGACTATTGCACCTACCCAAGCCCTCTTTTCACAGCCCTAGAAATGTCACAGGAAAAAAGATTTTGTGACTCACAGTTCAACCTTCATATGCAGAGCTTCTACATACAGAATAAGGATGTATGACCTTACACTCTCCATGTTTTGCGCAACTACTTCATAAAAGCAGGAGGATTATCACTGATAGGCCAAATCCTATCCCACAAGAACACTATCACTGTGTTAACAGATGACTGATAACAGTCTCTCCATAGCTTTCAAGCAACAAGTATGTCACTACAGGAAGGAGTGAACTTCATCTGACGACAGTTTTCCTCCCTGTGACCAGTTTCACAAGACAGAAATTTAAACCAGTTCAATGGGTGAATAAACAGTTCATTAATTTGTGGGAATCCAATGTTACATTGATACACCTAATAAAAACTTTATTGTATATAAACACGGACACAAATCAAGTTTATGCATCAAAGCCTTAAAACAGAATATGCTCAAATTCTTAGTTAAAATACAGCGCACATGAAATCATTTACCAAAATCGTCAAGAGACAACCAAAACTGAGCATCTGACAGTCGAATTTAAATGTCACCCAATTTACTAATTTGCAATTAAGTCCGTTTTGTTTGCTACTGTGCTTTATGGTACCTGGCCTGATAGTTACATCGACAAGGACATAAAATATAAACAAAACGAATTACGTTTCTATAACTCGACTGTCGGGGAACGGGGAAAAAACAGCCAAAAGTTGGTTGGCAAACGGAATCCCAGATCATGGGCGGAACAGCAAAACACTTATTTATGTTTATGCCGTAGGAGGAACTAACCGTAAGGGTAATTTGAACAACCACAGAAGCCGTTTACAAGCTGGCTGGAAATATCGAAATACAGATGTCAAAAGTTCAAAACATATGTAATATGTCGACGGACCAACATACTCACAATACTAGGTTTACCTAAGTTGCCCCCCCCCCGCGCACAGCCTGCTATTGAAGCTAATGTAGCTTAAACCTCGCCAGGCCGCAATCATGTCGCCTTTGGTTAACATCTGACTTAAATTTAACCAGCGAAGACCTACGACAGGGGGGTCGCTAGGTAGCTGTGAACAAGTCCCGATGGAGGGCCCCCCACGTCGTCAGCTTGCCAGGATGACAAAGGAACGTTACTGCGGAGATCGGCCCCCATACCCGAAGGTCCCCTAAGAAGGCTAACGGGGCAGCCGGCTAAGCGGCCGCGCTTACACCTAAATGTCCGCTGCTAACCAAGACAGTAGAGCCAGAATATAATACATCCGTCCATTTGTTACTTCATGCCTGCTCACATACATATTTTATCACCAAAAACCTAATCACCATCCACCGTGCGCGCTTCTTGCTCAACGTAGGTAGCCAACAAGCTAACCCGACTAGCATAGCTACTTGTTTACCTTTTAAGAAGAAACCCCAGAATCGACCGCACAGTTATTTTTTTCACCGCGTCACCTTGGCAGCCGTGCGATATACTTCGGTTAGTTAATTAATTAAGCAGAAGCCTTAAACGCGAAACGTGCCGAAAACGCCTCACCGAAAGCTACGCCGACACGCTCGTCGCTTCCTCCTCAAGGCGTTTCCACAAGATGGCGGCTTAAAGGCCACGTCGCTGAGGCGGCTCGCGCTTGTGGGTGTAGCGCTGCGCTCGCGGAACTGCGCCGCTGGGCGGGGCTTCGTGCTACCCGTCACCAGGCGCGAACATGCTGCGGCTGGTTTTTTAAAGAAAAAAAAAGCAGTGACACAATGATATGAATAAGCCAGTGATGTGTCAGTTTCATATCAATGTTCTATTCCTCTACTATCAGATTAACCCAGAAGCATAGGTAAATCTAGCGTTATGTATGCGCCAGGAAACCTCCAGATAAGTAAGCCTACTTTAGATTGTATGAGTACAGTTAATTTTAAATATATGCATTATAAAAATACAACGCTTAAAAATACATATTGTGTGTTGACTGAAAAGCACAATTAATTCTTGATTGTACACATAATTTAGAGATAATGAGCCAATCACATGTCTTTGGACTAAAAGAAGGAAACACAAGACAGGGAAAGCATGCAAACTCCACATACCAAAAGGGTGGGGGCAGGACTCCAGGACCAGGACCTCCAGGTCCTGTGGACTGAGCCACCCTAGTGCCTGAAAATAATTTTTCCAAATCTCCATCCATTTTCCAAAACTTATCAAGGTCAAGGTCATGGAAGGACCAGGAGACCATCTCTGAGCGTAAGATACACCCAGGTCAAGATGCCACTTCGGCCCAGGGCACATACACGCATATGCTCATACAGTCACACACGATGGACAATTTAGTGCCTGGCTAACTACCTAAATATCTACTGAGTGTTAGAGGAAACTGGAGGAACATCATGCAACACAAAGAAACTTCACATGTCTTCAGGCACACCTAAAAAGTAATGACATGTAAACTCAGAGTTGGGCCATGTTTGAACCCCCAAACCTGGTGGTGTGTGATGCCCACAGTGATGCCCACTAAGGTACTGTAGTCACTGGCAGACTGGAACTGACTTCGCTGGATATTTTCCGACCCAATCCACAGATCCCCTCTATCCCACCTCCACTGCCAGCCCTAAATAAGATCCCCAGTTCTTCCTTCATGTCTCATGTGAAATGGTCTTGTTTCCTGTCCCACCCAGAACAATACCACATTAAACAGGAGTGTTTATGACAGCCCACACTCCAGTTTCATAGCAACTTTGCGGAAGCATGAATGTCACGTCATCTGCATTTTAACCATTTAAACACTGAGCTCATTTTCGTTTACCTGTTATTAACCCTTATTGCACTGAAGGCTACGAAAACCAAGCTATATTAAATAAAAGCAATATAAGCACATAAAAGTGGATAATTTGATGTATTTTAAAGATAATTACATGTGATCTTCAGCACTCCAGACTGATACCAGACTTGATGACAGACAGATTTGTCACATACTCATTCATGAGGGCTGCAATAAAGAAGCCACTGTCACCCTGCAGATATGCGAACTTGTCAGTCACCTTGTCCAGGGTTTATTACATCCCTCGGAGTCACGGGGCTCAAATAACACTCTGTGACAACCTGATGAGAACTGAACACATAGAGCAACACATTGTAACTGTTAGGGTGAGATTAAAAATGCCAGAAGCTTTCATACTCTGCTTTCTTGAACTTGCTGAAGATATGAGAAGTAAATATGATAAATTTCATTTACTGCTCACATCTCCATGGCCATGATAAGTCAGTGGCACGCAGATCAACCTACGAATCCACATATACAGTCCAATGGTTCGATTTGAACATGTCCAGTATCATATGCAAGTAGCTCTCACATACATCCCTCAGGTAGTTCATATAGCTAGTACTACTGTATATTATTAGAAAATCCACTGTTGATCGCAAATCAGATTCCAATCAGATCCCAGAATCTTGGTTTCTTTGATCAGCTTTTACGCATAATCCTTTTTTCTGGGGTAATTCAGAATTCCAAAATACATCTGACGGCTCACCCTGTTCCAAAAACATTGCACGTTTTTAACATTTAATGGATTACAATTGTAAATGCTGTTCCATCCCCAAAGCTATTTTTGGCCAAACGTTGATACCGTAACTTCTGAAGGGCCAGTTCAAATCGACGTTAACTTAATTGCCAAATAATTTCTTAGATTATAGCGTACTTTCTGGATGAAGTAACCATGCTGGTAACATAGAAACATTCGCCCTATGTGGAAACATATCGGTGATAACGATTTGTAAAATAACATCAAGTCCAGGAAATCACATGACAACTATTCAATCACAGTGTTTATTTCCGGGCCAGAGGTGGTTTCACATAAAAACTCAAAAAAAACAGGTGCTACACTAGAACTTCCATTATAACGTCCACCCTTCTTTTAAATGAAAAGATGCCCATCTTTAGTGTATAGTGGTGATTACAGTCCCATGTATGTGGGGTGGGTGGTGCCATTGCCACAAAACCCCCTTGTTCCCGCCTCCTACCTCCCAGGTGTTCCCGGCGAGTGCCGTAGACCCCTGCCACCCATCAATATTGCCGTCTCCTGCATGCACAAAGCCACATATTCATGCTGGCGAATTCACCGTGCCATTCAACCAGACCGAGGTCTTTCTGACCAGGTCACCCAGACAGTTGGCTTTTCATGGGGTCGTCGGGCGTCCCAGGACAGCCGCAGTTATTATGGGGGTAGAGGCAAGAGGACCTGCGTAGTCCTGGCCCGGCATGAAAAAGTCCCTCATGTGCGGCCTGACAAGTTGGTTCCCGGGAGCTAGACAATGCCGTCTATGTGTCAAGAAGACAGGTGTCTATTGTTGGTTAAAATGGAGAGGAGGGGGGAATCTGTTTTAATAGTTATGACTGGTATGAGAAACACCACAGCGGGGTTGCTATAATCCAGATAGTTGGCAGTCTAATGATGCTCATCGCTATGTTTTTGGATACTTAACGTTTCCATGGATCATTTCACTGGCCTATATATGCACATATATTTTTGAAACTGGAACATTTCAATACATATAGGTAAATATTGACCTCTGAGATTAAAATTGTAGCTTTCACTTCAGGGCCCTGTATCAGAAATCTGGTTTTCTTGTTCAGCTGGCTAACACAACATCAGATTTAAGACATCCTATCTTAATGGGGCTATCGGCACTCACGTTTAACCCAGACTACCTTAAATCCGGCAAGTTATCTGGCTAAGCAAGAAATATCCTTTACTTTTAGAAGCCTGTTAACCCATTTTTAAAGACCTCATACCGAGTTACGTCTCCGTGAAAACAACCCATGCTGCAAACAAACGGCATATACCGCTAGGAGAGCTTCAGGAGCACTCACACATTCACACTGTAAGGAAAATTTAACGTCAAGACGTGACCAGGATAATTGTGGAAGGACATAGGATAACCCAGGGAATGCAACACCGGGCTAAGGTTGGGTACAACTTACAGGATTTGACCCGTGACAGTGTTACCCTGTGATCCCTTTATTCTAGGCCTATTTTACTATCAGGCATACATACGACCGTGTTTACATACACCGTTTTGCAAACAGGTATCAATAACCTGTTTCATAAGAGGGAGAGCTACAGGTATGCACTTGTACATAACTAGTAACCAAATTATAAATCCCAATAACTAACTAAAAAAAAAGAGACGTAAACTTTGTTCTTGCTGTTAACTAGTCATTGATGATTTAGACGCTAGGGTTAGATTAGATGTGATCCATTTGATCCAAAGCCAGAGGGTGCCGTGTATTCCTTGTAATTCGTTCTCTCCGCAACCCTTTACTACATTTGCGGAACTTTTGAAGTACTTATTTGCGACCCTGGCGGGGCTTCATTCTACACGGTGTTTTCTGGGTAGCGCCACTAGATGGCGAAATCTAGTAAAAAAAAAAATGTCCCGCTTTATCAGCCGTTTAATACGCTAATAAAAAGTTTCCCGGGTGCTGTCAAGACACAGCCAGTTGTGGTACTGGTGGAGTAAAGTATCCTTTAGAAAACGTTTATTACCATGCGTTTTTTGTGGTTTCGCTTTTCAGCGATATTTTCACCATAAAAAGGTCGTCCGCTTTTATAACATAGGCCTAGGCTTAAAGAGTGTGTTGTGTGGAGTGATGTTCGTTTATATATATAAAATGTATATATATAACGGACGTGTTTTGGATGTAAGCATTGCAATTATACCGAAAACACGTATTATCGGTAGCAGAGATGTGAATGTTTCCATTGTGGTAGCATTTAAATAGCTTCTGCCTGTGTTAGATGTCTTAACGGATTTGAGAATATTTAAAAATATGGATTTAGTAGAGTATGTAGTTCAGTGAACAGTTGTTTCTGATTTTAACCTCCTCTGTATCGTATGATGCCGGAATGAATAAAGGGAGGCAGCCCTGATCCAGTCTAACCTGTCATCCCCAAGGACTAATGGACGCAGTAGCCTAAGGTATGGGCCTTTCATTACCACGACAGCGGTATTAGCCAAGTGTAAAATTACTTCACGAAGAAGATTTTGCACCTAAACACCCTTAAATAGGATAACTAAATCAACCAGGCGTCTCGCTGAACTTCGAAGCTCAAAACAGTTGTACGCATAGGCCGTTAAAAAAATTAAGCTGAACGTAAACGGAGAAGATCCCACATTTTACACTATACAATTGAGCATAGTCACCAGGAGGTTTTCGTGGGTTCCAGCGTTTGTCATCAAATGTTAAGCTCTATTAATAACGTGGCATTTCAAGTTCTGGTGATCACTGAAAGCAAAACGGACGCAGTGTCATTTATAAAATGAATTGGAACGAAAATCTCGTTAGACATAGCCAGCACGAAATCTCTAGTATATATACGTAAAGTTTGTCAACTGCTAAAATATCTGATTTGAAAGAAGGCGCTGCGTTTTCGTAGAAAGGCTCGTTGGCGATGCTGGGTGTTGTCGCTCGCCAGAGTGGAGTGGCATTTTCATCACTTGCTCTTGCTGCGCTGCAAATCCGCTCAGGGCTATTTCCCAAAGGATATTGAACGCGGTTCAATTCTTGCCCGCGACGCTAATTGTTATGCAGGCTAAAGTTTCGGTCAGTGCGTTTGTTGTGTTTAAATGCCAAACATCCGATTGCTCTTTCCTTAAAATCAGGGCTGCCAGGTTTCCAGTGCCCGCGTAAAGCAACAGTTGCCAGCAACCCCAACAGAAGACAATAATCCCTGTGCAACTGTCAAAATAGTACGAAATGTATACTGAGACCCGACGGACAGTCTTAGCAACTATAAATCACCCGTGACTTATTTCATATTCTTCTCTGTTAGTTTACGTTGCCTTGCATGCTGTGTTTGTAATAACCTGTCAGTCGTTTAGCATATTTCGTAATTTTGCTGTCTTAAATATTTTTGTCTTTATGATTTATTGGAGCTGTTATTAGTTTTATTTTTATATTGAAAATTTTGATTGTGTGCGTGTAGCTAGCATAATGTTTAGTTTGTCGTCTCGAAACAAAATTAATTTTGCGAATACCAGACAGCGCAAAATTTCGTAAAATTATGAGTTTGCATAATATCATGGCCATTGTGAATCAAACAATCCGCTTTACATATTGTCTAATTTATTACAGACTTATTATATGACTAAATGTCGATAGCTTTAAGAAACGAAGTTTACTCATCTGCAGTTTCAATCTGTATTATAAGTATTGGTTTAATAAATAGGTATGATTCATAGGGAACAGTAGACCTCCCAAATAATTTACAATATGTGGTAAATCAGCGTTACGTCGAGGCAATAAAACACGCTGACGTTTTAAATAAACATAAAGCGGAATATCAAAACGGAAATTCGTAATTATTTTCGCCCGGGCCAACAAGCACCAGACAGCGATCCCGCAACCGCAGACTCGGTTCTGAAACTACGAAATGTCCAGCGGCATGCGACTCACTTCGTACTGGTACACGAACATTTAACTGGCAACTAACCATTAAAATATATTAAATTGTCTCTATTAAATTATCTGAGTCAACACATTTAACTGGGTTTAAGCATTTTAATTATTATACATATCCAATTATATGACGGTATTAATATAGACGTGAAATATGAAACATTGCACGGCTGGGTTGTGAATAACGTATACCTATAGATGCCAGCGCTTGGCTTTCCTTAAAGCCTTTATTGAAATTATTGTGCAGGATGTCAGATGATCCGTATCTTAAAGGATGCGCACACATGCAGCCTCACTTTGCGGCTGGGAAGCACCCCTCTGTGCATAATCCTCTGATACACTTCAGGCGTACGAATATCTCCTTCGCGTGATACACAGTGCATTTATATTGAAAATGTTCATTTGGATGTTGTGCACGAGAATACAAAATGTATGCTGCGCTACTTTGCAAGCTTTCGATTAAATGATTAAAACCAATTAACGCTAATCCTCATCTCGCAGTGCAATGTAATACGATTGGTGAATTTGGTACAATTTAGGCGTGTTTAAGTAATCCATTAAATAATGCACATTTATGTGGAGAATAGTGGAGAAATTATTTTTTTTAACGCAGTAGGTATATATACTTTAAGGGAAAAAATTATTCTTTTGGCATTTGTCGTTTAAAATTCGCGCACTTTACGGGGACACCAGAAAAGAGGGGGGGGGGTGCATAAAATTATAGGGCACATCCACAATTCACACGTTTATATTTTTGCATTTTAGCAGCTTAAGACTTGGGAGTGAAATCCGGACAGGTTGTTATAGCTACCCAATCCACAGGGGTCCGCGTGTCTATTTAAACCCCACTATCTCCCCCCACCCCTTCGACCCCCCTTCTCCCGTTAAACAACATTATATATCACACACGGCATGTCGGTGCCCACAAGTCCTAATGAGTACTAAAACACTATCTTCTCGCAATTAGCTCATTCCTGTGTGTGTGTTCAGCCTGACTGACACAGGGGAAGAGCGCGCTAGCGAGCGGTATAATCTGAATTTCCCCTTTGGCAATACATGCTGATTGGGTCCCAAAAGCAAGCTGCTTTAAACTTTTTAATATTTGACTGCTGTGTTCTGCCTTGACTGGTCGCGCAGGGCTGTCTCTGAAGCTACATTCAGACAGGAGAAACGATTTCGTCTGCATTGCGATTTTTTTCCCCATTGCAAGCGTGTGTGTGCGCGCGCGTGTGTGCGTGCGTGTGTCTGAAGGGGAAAATGTTTTCCGAAACTTTTTCAAGGATGATCTACCTTGGATGTTTCCCGTTTCTTTGTGGGCTTACGCATGTCATGGCAAGTTATCCTATCTGGTGGTAAGTTTTATTTTCTTTTTTTACTTTTTCACACAAGTATTCAACGCCATTCTTCCTTTATTGTAGATTCTCAATATCCACCACTTTTAGTGAAAGCTGCTGCATAAATCTTATATGCCGTTCTTAATACTATTAACAGGTACAGTACTCGAGTAATATATGATGTTATCCGATATAACGCCGATGCACAGTTAAAGGGTATCGCATGACACTTTAAAGAGACACCATTATTTGATCCTGTTGGAAAACACAGGCCGAATTCAGTACACAATGGTGCAAAGTGACACGAACACTTGAAGGTGATTACTAAGCTAAGTCAAGTGAAATTCTGTACGGAGAAATAACACGAGGGGCAATAAGGCTAGAGACAAGTGTGATAGGAATGAGTTAAGACGCGGAACGACCGATGGTTATGAAAAAAACGCAGGATTAAGCTGCATGCTTAACTTCACTGCTGGGTAAGGGTGTTTGCGATTATACGGGAATTGTTAAGATCGCAGTCCGGCAAGGGGCTACCTTGTCGATATTTATCACAAAACAGGTGCACGACACTTATACACCGATTACTCCCGTACAGACAAGGCGGATTTGCTGGGTGGCGTAGACGAGGAACTTATACAACAACCGAAACCAGATAAACCTCCATCGGTCCACTCATGACTTATATTTTACGGATATATTTTTGTAATAGTGCATCCGCTGATGTTGATAAAACAACTACTTAATAGGCTATGACTATACAATAATGTAAAATGCGGTTCTTTGGGTTCGTGTTGTTTCACAGGCGCATGCACGGTAATCTTTTATTTTAGTAGCTTTCATAAATATGGATATTGTTGTTAGTAGGTGTTTTGAAGTTGAAACGTACTGTATTTGAATGCAAAATGCAACCAATCAGACAAGCCACGATTTTGATTGTCGGAGCGCGTGTTTGGTTGTAGTCTGATTGTCGTAAATAAACCGAATAAAACCTGGATAAATAAAAATACTTGCAAGTAAACGTTAGTTGCGCCATACTTTTGTGGATTACAACTATTGATTATATGATTAAATGCCGAATTCACAATTACTCAGTGGAGTTTATTATTCTTTTTAACAAACTGATAGGTTCACTTAAAACAAGTTGGGCAGAGCAATTTTTGTTAGGTTTAACCTTATTTATACAACTTAATAGTGAGATTAATCTCCCAACGACAGATTTGTTTGCTTTAAAACGTTGAAATATTTGGTATTTTAGAATGCAGTTCAATTCCGCACCTGTTCACTTGTATTTAAACTATTTATCTACATGAAAACCGAAAGCTTTAGAGCTGTATTAAGTGATACGATTTTACGCAATGAAAGCATACGAACGAAATCTACTAAACTGAAGTAAAATAAAATACAACACAAGCACGCCCAGCGTGAAATGTAAATTCACTGAATCGGCAAAACGTACACCTTGGTTAATTATAATAAGGAGAAAATGTATTTGCCACCGTCATCCACCAGCTCATTACAAATTCCTCTCGCATACCGAATCCTGAGACAGAATGGGTTATGTAATTATCGTCATTAAAGCACGGAGCTTATGACGAGCTTGACTCATATAGCCAAACCGTGTATGCATGTTGACAGATATATTGAAGCAGGGCAGAGCTTCTCTTTATGCATTTTTATTTCGTACGCTGTTTTGATATGACACGCTGCCGTTGGGGACACGATTTATGAATTTGTGCACATTGATCGTCGTTACGTTGATTCGCAATCTAAAGCGAGTAAAACACATTATTTTTAAATTTTATTTATATGCTACGTTGTCAGTTTCGAAAGAAAAAAATACATAATTGACGAATATCATTACAGTTAATCATTTTAAAAAGCTGGATTTCTTAGATTTGGTACAAACAAATTTTAAGAACAATTAAAAACCCATTTGATGAATACGAAGATACTTTTTTTCGATTTCTCAAAGATCATGCGATGTCACAAAACATGCACCCAGTAATTCAAAGTAGTAATAAACAAATAAAGTTTCATCATCGCGTAAATTCCGCATTCCAGCTTAATAAAAATCAGTTCGCTGTGATACTAGGCAAGCTTAATCATCGGTTTCGATAACGTGTGAATGTCATCGGAAATAGCCTACAGCACGTAAAACCGGGTTGACTTTTCGTAGTCTACACAGAGCAGGATTACCCTTTCAGCAAACTAATAATACACCCTGCGTTATTACGATTACGGCTCTAGTTATTATACAATCCCTTTATTAGTAATTGGAGCACGCGCCTCTTCCTTGTTATACTGATTATTTCCCTTTTTAGTAATAATGATCATTGCTATTATGGTGCAATGACCACGAAGGTGAAGCACTGGCCATCACAGCTGTGATTGCTGCGGCGGCGGGTCGGGGTCTCACAGCCCTGTCCCGGGTGGCCGGGTTGTTTTGAAAGCTTTCATGACGGCGCATTAGTCACAGGATGCACCGAGGAGGCTCACTCACGCAACCCGCTGTTTTCCAGCAGGAGCCTTGCACAACTGCGTTATTTATTATTAATTTGCTCTCGAGGTTTGCGTAATTCTGTCTACGAGGGGAAAAGTATTATCTTTAAAGCATAAGCCCTCAACATTGAAAGGGCAGGGGAAAGCGCGTGCCCTCCCGTAATATGGGAAGATGTTCCAAGAAGATATCGATATCTGTCACATATTTATAGTTCCAGATGTAATAACATAAAACCTAATATTTACAACACGACGTAATGTTGCTTGATATTTAAATGTTGTACCTCGCTATTTATAGATTGATTTCATCAAATATACGCGAGGGAATTGAAGCTGTCAGTCTTCTATTAAGGTTCTCAGTCAAAAAAGTTAAAAGTTTAAAAGTATAAAAGTCTGATTTTGCTTTTGCATACAGGGATATTTTAGTTGAACTGCTGAAAACGTTGCCCTGTAAAGCAAAGTTCCGAAAGAGCTGCATTTGGGGGGTTGTGTCTGTGCGACCACTGGCCGCGACGCGGCTCTGCCGTAGTGACACTCCTTACTGGGATGCGTTTATTTGGTACATCTTATCAACCGTAACCCATACAAAACCCTAATCAAATTTTCACAAGTCTTTACAGCGTAAATTAGGTCTCATTTTAGCGGCATTTACCTTTGTGGCTTTTATCCTGGAGGAGCCCTAAATTGCTATTTTAGTGGTTTTATCTTTCGAGGGGGGGGGGTGGATTACTACTTTATTGGTATTCTCGAATGCGGTTTAATCTGGAGGGGACTTGTTCCAGGAGTGACAGGAATTTGGAGGCAATTACTTTAAATATGAAGTTATTATTGTTCCATTCAGATTAAATGAGCTGATAAGAAGGGCTTAATTCAATGGCAGATGCTGAATGGCCGTATTCACATAGCCCTGCTTATTGTAAAGTGGCTGGGTGGCTGGCCTGTGGTATGATATGCTTATGTCTTGGCATAGATCACCTGCCCCCTCTCCCACCCCTTTCCAAATGCTCCCCCTTGTTTCCCTACCGGTCCTTGGCAGAGCACACTGGTCCAGCTTAAACACAGACTGAGCTGGGGCTATTGGTGTCATACAGCCAAGCTGTGAGACTTGCTACCACGCAGGTCGGCTCTGACCCGCCGGATCACTGTGACCCGGCTTGCTTTGCCGTGTGTGGCCAGTAGGTGCTTCACCGTTAGCTGAGTGTATGCGAGGATTACTGGCACAGACATCGCGACAATGAGAAATTGTGTTTCATCCTATTGGAGATCAGATCTATTTAAATCCATAACCATACAGACATTGGGTGATATTTTCCTTTTCTGTGACAAAAACACTGGTTCTGTGTGGCTTTACATACCTGTGAAACAAGTGCCTTAAAACCCAGAATCACCCAAACCTGAATGAGGAGATGTGTAGCATTCTTTTCTTCATTTTTATTTTTGTACTATTTGAATACGAATGTATAGGAAACATTGAATATTGTATCACGGTTCCACAGTAGATTACATTCTATTTAATTCTATTTTTCTGGGAATTACTTGCCACTAGCAGTGTTAATGGCAATGGTGATAAGGTTGTAGAGATTATTAGATCTTTCTGTTTATATTACAAACTCAGCATCTTGTAACACAAGTTGCAATTTAATGTACCATTTGGATCGCTGACTCAAGAGTCACATGTCCTTCCATAACCATTAATGCGTGACTTTAAAATTCTGTCAGTCAGCTCTATTAAAAGCAATATTTTACCTTACAGTTTTGCTTTGCACAGCAGAATTGGGTCTTAGAGAAGTTCATTGAGAAGTTCATTATGGGATCTAAGATGTATTTGCACTAAGATGTGCGCTTCTTTGAGTAAATTCCAGAAAGTGTCACATCTGGGTCTGTATGAAGCCCATGAATCCAGAAGGTCAGATTAGTCAAACAGCAGCTGTTGCACATGTGGAACAAGCATGCACACTCCGGTCTCATTGAAGGCATCAGCCCACTTGTGTCAAGTTGGAATCACTGTAAAGTCAGTTAGATTAAATTCTAGGCTTGGACCTCAACTAAAATATTAGACAAAATCTTCAGATGATATGCTAGGCTCTTCTTTTGATGCTGTGGGCTGTTAAACTCCCTATTCTAGGTATAGCTATCGAAGCAACATGTCTTCTATCACAACAGGAGGTTACGATGACCATTGGAGGTCCATGTCAAACAGAAGACACAAGGTTCAAGGTGATAGTCAGCAAGAGCCAGACCTGGAGTCCGGGGAGGCTGGTAAACTTGAAAGCCTGGACTGAAATCTTGAAATAAGCCTCCCAAAGCTTATTTTGCCACAGGGCAACATCAGTCTGTGTTACAGAGAAAGCACGAAGAATCAGGTTTAGCCTAATTGTTTCCAAACTACCTGCCTAAAACTGGTGTCAAGTAACTTCAAAAACATTTGCCATATTTGTCTAGTTATAGACCCTCAGTAGTTCCCACACCTTAAGATTGTGAATTTTTCTGGTCACTTTCAACCATTTTTTAAATTCAGAAATACACAGGCTAATTTATAATAAATTCACTTAACTGTCTTAACTGTGGCAAGCATTGAGTCTGGTGGGAAAAGCCTTTGATATCTTTTTAAAAAGATTACACATTTTGCATGATACAGTTAAATTAAGATGTTATATCTGGATGTTATAACACTTGGAAATATGGCTGTCATTGTCAAAGGTCAAAGAGATGCTGACTTTTTTATTGTAAACAGCAAACTGATCAATGTATGATTTTTCCCCTAAATTGCTTAAATGCTGTTACCTATGGGATTTAAATTATGAAGTTTGGTATGCTAACAGTGCCATCATGAACGAATTAGCACAACAACTTGCAAGGCGATTTTGTGTTACAAACGACACTCCTGCCATTTTCATCTACTGGACCCCGACCCTCTCTCTCCCAGAGAGTTAGTCTTAGGTTTTGAGGACCAGATTAAATCAAAAGGCCCAATCATCCCAACAGCCACGGCTCCCGATCTGCATGGCAGGATTCCAGGAGCTCAAAGCACCCAGCCCCTGGGTATGAAATAAAGCCATCAAGTTCTGTGTTTATGATTTGCGACTGGCGGGTGGGTCAGTGTGTTTATCTAATCTGGCCCCGGAGAAAAGTGAGTCAAACAAATGATAGAGTGGCGCAAAGACGGCGTTTAGCCTTACGTTTTAGCCCGCGCTCGGGCCCAGCTTATCAGCAGAGCGTCTGGGCCGTCTGTACCGAAAGTAGTGGTTTGCCCGAGAAGGACGAGCTAGGTGCGGAATGTACTGGCAGACAAGACTGCGGAAAAAAGCAGCTCGCGGCCCACGGCAGTTGATATGGATTCAAGGGGGATTAGAGGGTGCTTTCTGTTAAGCCTGAGCCTTCTTAATGTTGTTTGAAGGGAGATGACACCCCAGTCGGTGCCCATTGCGGGAAGAGACGCGGGGCTCGATCAGGCCACGTTCACGTCTTTTATTTAAGAACCCCCCCCCCCCCAA
>JAODKL010000081.1:3407021-3429694 GCA_026780765.1 Petrocephalus schoutedeni | reverse complement strand
CCCCCCCACCCCACCCCTCGCAAGGCAAATACCTAGAGGTGAGAGCTCTCTGCACATTCCTTTTCCCTAACATTCCCTCTTGATGTCAAAGTTGGCTCCATGGCCCCAGGGGCCACGAGTGAAGGGGTAATTCTCAGGGCTTCTGCACAGGCTTGCTGAAGTATGCATTAAACCTGGGCTGGTTCCACTCCAAATTAAAAGAGGGCCAAAAAAGAAGAAAAAAAAAGAAAACAGGGAATCTGAGGCCCGAATTAAAAGGCAATTCTCCCCTCGATCTCTTAATTACTCGACATCAAAAGCCCGGCCGAGGCTTTGCGGAAACCGGGGCGGTACGGGAGAAAAGCGATGGCAGCAGTTGCAGGGGCAGCATGGGCAAAAGTGGGGCAGAGGGCCGGCCCAGAGCAGCTCTGCTGGGAGACGGGTGCAAGGCGCCTGCTAGGTAATTTTTACGCTGCAGGGAGCAGAGCTACACTTGGACCATGTCTCGTCTTTAATGCTTTTTCTTACCATAAGATCTAAATACTGCTCAACATTTCCAGGTACAACATCAGAAAATTGATGCAACTGCTGCAGAATATGATAAGCTCATGCACACCATGTGCTGCAGAAAACACTGGCCTCTCTTTCATACAGATAAACACATACAATACAGTACGTCACCTAACACTCTGAATATATAGTTATGGGCGCCTGTTATGCATTCTATACATGAAGCTAATGAGGACAATGGAGCAGTGTAGACTGCAATTGGTTATATACCAGGGATTTTCACGAAGTGGCAGGTGAAATGTCAAAGTGAAATAATTTCATGTAAGGGCCGTGTGCTTCTGACTGTTGCTACTGCACACGCACCTGTTCCCCTCACTCAGTGCACGCCCCCATTCAAACTTTCAGCACATCTCAGAAATTTCCGCTTTTACGGGTATATGCACTGGTTATTGTGCGTGTCACAATCCAATTAATTATCGCGTTTATCTTGGCTACATGTTCACCTGGAAGCCGCCCGTTGCCAGACATGTTGAAAGTCACGCTACATCTTTCTGTGACTTGAATCCATGTGCGGATTGAAGTCCAGGATGTTCATAGTTGAAGCCTCTGATTAGCATGGTTAGCTTGCTGCAGATTTAATAATTCCCATGTTCATGCCATGGATATGACTCTTGACGAGGCGGTAATGGGGGCTTGTTTTTCTGATGCAAGAAGCTTCTTGCTGTTCAGAGCCCCGGGCAGGCATGGTGGAAGGCTAAAGAAAGGTCATTTTATCATGAGACAAATCTCTCTTATGAGAAATCCCAGGTAAAAATACAAGTTATCTTTTGCTACTTCACTTTGAATGACCTAGTCCCGTGCACCTGAAAGTTGCATTTTAACAACAAAATTTAATATCTTAACAATCAAATAATATCAAAATATGTAAGGAGGAGCTGCCAATTTCAGCTGCATTTCAAATGCAAGGGAGTGTCACAAATCAGAGCATTTCAGAAATCCAGGACAGAACCAATGCTGTGTCGTAATATCTTGAGGATCTTACTTCATGATTTAAGGAACAGTACAATGTTATATGATCAGTCCAACATGTGACATAACGGGATGGAAAAGCGGAACACAGTGTTTGTTTGGTACTACGGATTAGATGCTCCTTGAGTTTGAAGAGGAAATGTAGTCCACGTTGTCTCAGGGCTTGGAAATGCCTCCTTAGATGCAATTAACAAGTGCAAGAGGTCACACTCCAGCATGCTTGGGGTCAATAGTGATTACCTCTTAACATAGCTACAGAGGTCAACTGAGAGTAGACGCATTCAGTTGCATAAGTCTGCCTATACCTGTTAAACCATTCGTGCTGATGCTGCAAGTGAGTCTCACAAATACTTGTAGCACTTTATAGGCGGTGTGCTCTTGCTGACTGGAACTTGGATGGAACAGGAATGAGCCAATGAGATGATCACACCATGACACCACCTTTGGCCAAGTCAGAAATGGGCCTTGATGTTTTTCATGCTGGACGAGTTTAGAGATTTGTAAGTGATTTGTGGCCATTATGGTCGCCATATGTTTTTGGAGTAATTTGTTTTGATAGTCTAAGTTGATAACACAGAGTGTTAACATTTCAGGAACGGGAAGGGAGTGAGGATGACACTACGTACACAATTGTGTCTATTCCATGACACATTCTGCCATGTACAGGAATCTGTAACTCTGTAGTTTGCCCTGATAGCCTATCGCTGTCAGTCTCTTTATGTGGTTGAAGGCCAAGACATTACTGGCTTTTACCATCTCTGATATAAATATAAAGGAGATGCCTTAAAAATGTATTTCTTGCAGTAATCCTCTGACAATCACCTTATTGAAATTGGCCTTCATTCCCACCGAGTACCGTAATGGTGCGTAAATGTGACCCTCACCTAAGTGTTTCAGTGCATGCCGGATGAATCAGTTGGCTTTTAAGCGATGTTAATTGGAATTCAGAATTTACTTTAATGGCCAGGTGCGACTGCATGTACTAAGTATTAGTTCTGGCAGTGTTGGTGCATACATTCACAGACAACATAGAGCATAAGAAAAATAACATAGCAAGCAGAAATGATATAACAAAATAGTGCAAACAGTCCTATACAATTACTATTAATAAGTATAAACCAGAAAGGAAAAGAGAGGTACTGAATACTGATATATATATGATGCCGGGAAGAACTGATATATGAAACAGATGTGCAAAGGTTCGACAAGACCAGCATTAATTTGCTGACTGCAGTGTTTGGATGTGGATTAGATGGGTGTGACTTTGATGAGCAGGGAAGAGGGAAGTGTCATTTTGGATGAGCAAAGGGATGTGGGGAATCGATGAGGAGGTGTTTACAAATTACTTTGACGTGACAACAACAAAAACTATTATATTATTTGTCTTTGTATGCCTGAATATTGTAATAGCAGTCCTAGCTGCAAAAAATGGATAAGCTTGCAAGATTTTTTCCAAAATGGGTATAAATATGTATATGGGTGAATGAGTATGGGCAATTGGGATATCAGGCGAAATGTAATGATCGGTAAAGATTCTGCTCTCTGTTGTCTTGCTACTGAAATCATTCCTGAGGCAGGATACTTGCTAAAGTGAACAATGTAAGTAAAGCCCGGCAATTTTTTTTTTTATCAAAAATTCATGGATGGCACAACCCAGCATTTCATTTTAGTCAGCTGATCACAATGATAACAGACATAAAGGATCAGAGGGTTAGGAGAGGGAGGAGTATTCTCGAGGGACACTGTGTGAACTGCAACCCCCCCCCCCCCCAAGCTGCGCAGTCAACAGGAAACAAGAACAGCTATGGTCACAAAATAGATCTCTATCTACCAAATTAAAGTATGTTTGCCCAAAAATCAGTTCAAGATTATTTGAAATTTGTGGGCAAATCCAAGGTAAGAAAACCAGTTGGGAAATCTTATAGCCATGTTACTTATTTATATGGCTGTAAATTTACTCGGGATGATTCATTTAAAGAGCCTGGATTGGCTGTTAGCAAGGCACAGTAACCCACACTCCTCCAGAGTTACAGGTTCGAATTTCACTTCCACTCTCTTTATTGTGGAGTGTACGTGTTTACACCATGTCGTGTGGGTTTTGCAGCTGTAGGCCAGGGGCAGTTAGGCTAACTGGTGTCTCAAAATTCCCAGTAGTGTATGTGTGATGTGTCCTGCCGTGGACTGGAATCCCAGTCTCGCTGCCAGGGATAAGCTCCAGCCCCTTGTCCCCGGACCCTGTTCAGGATTACAGGATCAGGTTGGATGGATGGATGGATGGATGAACGGATGGAGTGACTGTTGTATACATATCCTAAAGTAAATGTTAGGGATTCACAAAGGAAAAGTTGTGAACACATTGTCGAGATTTGTGAAGTTTCTCACCGTTTATGCGGACAAGCCGGAGATGACACGTACATGCACTTGTTAGCATGTTTTATCAACGCATGCGCCAGCTTCCATTTATTTATTTTCCCATGGAAATTTTCAGCATGATTTCTACACAGACAGCTTGTTAAACACCCAGGGGATTTCGAGGGACATCCTGTAATTTCCTGCAGTTTTTGGGCATCATTATGAATGAAATCTACCACAATTGCTTGCAGTTCTTAAGGGGGAATGACCTAAAGTCACCCTGTACATGAAAGAAGTGAACTTGGGGTAAATTTTGCAAGTGGGGTTTTGTACTTCAGTGTGAACCAGGGTGAATAATTTGTTCAAATTTATGTACAGTAGTAGGTTTGATTGCATGCAAATACTGGATCTAAATTTCCCCTACATTCATATGCACTTTTCTAAAATGTTATTCATTTTTTTTTCCTTTATGCCGACTCCAATAATTGAGTCAGCAATCTCATATTTAAAGTGATAGCAAAAAAAAATAACATAGCAAGCAGAAATGATATAATAAAATAGTGCAAACAGTCCTATACAATTACTATTAATAAGTATAAACCAGAAAGGAAAAGAGAGGTACTGAATACTGATATATATATGATGCCGGGAAGAACTGATATATGAAACAGATGTGCAAAGGTTCGACAAGACCAGCATTAATTTGCTGACTGCAGTGTTTGGATGTGGATTAGATGGGTGTGACTTTGATGAGCAGGGAAGAGGGCAGAGTCATTCTGGATGAGCAAAGGGGTGTGGGGAATCGATGAGGAGGTGTTAAATTTCCCCTACATTCATATGCACTTTTCTAAAATGTTATTCATTTTTTTTCCCTTTATGCCGACTCCAATAATTGAGTCAACAATCTCATATTTAAAGTGATAGCAAGGCAGTATATTGAAGGTCCAAAAGTTGATGGAAATTAAGACAGAATGACAAATTTAGACAGTGACAAATTTAGACAAGTCAAATGGAGTGAGTTCCACCGCAATAAATCTTTGCAGACCTGGGCACCTGGAAGAACGTCATGGACTGTATACCGTGGAGGAATAAGTAAACAGCAGAGTGAACATGAGGCCTGGAGCCTCCCCTATGCAGCCTAGGACAGAGGGCAGGAGGACACCTTGAATGGTACTCCAGCTTATTGCAGGGCACAGTGTACATATATAAAAGTTAATGGGTTATGACACATCCATCCATTTTCTGTAACTGCTTGTCCTACTCAGGGTTGGTGGGGGTCCTGAGCCTATGGGCGAGAGGCAGGAAATTAACTTGGATGGGGCACCAAATCATTGCAGGGCACACACGCGCATGTGCACACACACACACATTTGTATTCATATCTTTGTAGGGAACGTCCACTCATTTTTATGGGAAATATCCTGATCCCAACAATGACACCCTTAACCCCTACCCAGCCCTAACAGTAACCATAAGTAATCAAACAAAATACAAGACTTTTGGCATTTTTACTCTTTTGATTGCAGTCGTAGATCTATAAAACTGACTTTCCCTTTGAAGGGACTGAAAAAATGGTCCCCACAACATCAGGTTTTTCACATTGTGGGGGCATTCGCTAATATATACATAACCCACACACACACCTATGGGCCATCTTGTTATTCTCCAATTGACCTTGGAGCATATTTTTGGACTGGGGGGTGTGTGGAAACCAAAGTACCCAGAGGAAATCACCCAACAACATGAGAAGAACATGCAGTCCACACACATGGGGCCAGACCCTGGTCCCAGATGTGTGAGGCAACAGTGCTAACCACCATACCACCCCAGTTACGGCACATTAAGGGCAATTGTAGCGGCATGAAGTCCCCCTTGGCCACAATATTCTTGTAGATTTGGATGAACTGGCAGCACTCCGACATTAGTCACATATTGCCCATAGGAAACAACATAGCCTACATAGCCATAGCCAACATAGCAACATAGGTGATGGAGGGCAGCGGCCCACTAATATACAAAGACATTTTTAGACTGAGCAAGTTCGATCATGAAGCTCGTCACCCGCAGGAGCGTGGATCCGTAAAGCAGACGCTCCTGCTCCTTCTGATGCCCGGCTCCCGCTATCACACTTTAAGTCCTTCTTTCTCCCCCCATCTCATTATTCTAAACCGAGGGCCTATTCAGTGTTTGGACATTAAAGAGGTTGCGGTATCCTGTAATTACAAGGGGTGGCTTCCAACCTGTGAACGGTGGTCTATAAATGGCTTTTGGCTAACGCTGGGCTTTCATGTCAGACCAGGCACTGCTTTTCTGCATGAAATAGGATTGCAGTTTTAATCCATCCACAGAGACCCAGACAGCCCCCTGAAGGAACAGACGTGTGTCAGGTGCTGCAATTAATATGCACGTCTGTCTGATAAACTGACTCCCCCCCCCTTCCAGGTCTCTCGCTGTGGGCCACCAATACTCCTCTCTGGGTACCCAACCCATCCTGTGCGGCTCCATCCCCGGCCTGGTGCCCAAGCAGCTGCGTTTCTGCCGCAACTATGTGGAAATCATGCCCAGCGTGGCCGAGGGTGTCAAGATCGGCATCCAGGAGTGCCAGCACCAGTTCCGGGGGCGACGCTGGAACTGCACCACCATCAACGACAACCTGGCCATCTTCGGGCCTGTGCTGGACAAAGGTTAGCGCCTCGGGCCTGATCTGAGTGTCTGAACACAACTCGCGCTGTCAGCTTTTTTCTAAAGCGATATATTCGGAGGTACACAGGTTACTCAGGAAGAGCTTTTCCATAACATAGTAATGTTAACTTCCTGGTTCTTGTACAGGAAGTACAGCACAGATGCTTGACGCTACAGCTTAGCGATTCTTAAAAGCAAAGTTAGTCTAGATTTATGTGGTATCAAAGTACAACTGACAGATGCAGCAATGAAGAGTAAATGCAGTGGGTTTGCTGACAGCTTTGTTTACTCTCTGCATTAGACAACACAGGTGTTTCTCTGGGTTTGCCTTAATCTGCTGCTTAAGAGGCTCAATCATTTGCTAGCTGTCAGTTCTAGCTATGTGTGGCATTCAGTGACGCAACAGTTAACCCATTGGTTACCAGGAGAGGTCATATGTTATGGAGTGTTATAAGTTGCGAGCCAAGTCTTCCTGAAACTCACCTGTGTTAAGAGTGTATGCTTTACTCCGAAAGTCAGAGTCTTACTTTTAGTCTAGCAACTGGAGGGACATGTTTGGTTTTGTGGACAGGGGAGAAGTGAAAGCACTGGCCATTAACAAAATGCCAAAACCCCCTTTGGGGAATGAGGTTCATCTCAGAAAGAGGTTTTCTATAACTACAAAATGCCAGTGTTTAATTATCTCATTGGGCCTGGAAAATACAATATCACCATGACTACTTGCATAAGCTATCAGGTGATGTATTAATGGGTTAAGTGTGATCATAACTAAGACAAAAATTCCATCTAGTTGGTCACAAGTGTTGTAATTACACAGGAGACTATCTGTTATAGTAACAGATGATTCAATGTCATGTCCCAGTAGTACAGCCAGCCAATAGAGGTGTCCAGAAGAGTTACAGCACACCATGCACTAGAAATCTTGCAAACCTCAAAATTTGTGGTTAAAAAGCAGTGCTGAGATACTCCAGACTGGATACCACATCTACCTTTGAAGCAGGGGGCAAAACCGTGAAGAGGAAAACAAGGGCGGATTCCTCAGCCTTACTATTTTCCATCTGCACGGCCATGCCCGAGAGCTACATAACAGCGAGGTAGATGACGGCCAGGAATCGATGATTGATGGGGAGGGGGGGTCCCCGTCTCACACAGCTGGTGTGCCGCTGCTGCAGCTAGGACCGCCACTGCTCCCAGGCTACAGCCTCCTGCTTGGCTCCAGTGGGGCCCTCAGGTCATTAAGAGGCAATCTCCTGATGACTGGTCTCCAGGAAGGGCAGGCTCAGTATATATTTTGCAACAAGGGCCTAAAGACAGAACAAAACGACAGAAAAGAGCCCATCACCCACGTGCCCGTTTGCTACTCGCCAAAATTCTGGAGCAGGCATGCGTCCTCGGGCGATGCATTTTAACGATGCACGCAACTGACAACAGTGTGACAGGGATGGCGAGCATGTGAGTGATTGGTGGTGAAAAGGACGGGCTGCTGCATTTCGGAGTTTCATCGTTAGTGTCAAGATGGTCAAGCCCTTCCGGAACGTTCCAGGCAATCTGCCGGAAAGCAAGCCTGAAATGAGCGAAACATAAAATCAATAAAATAATTTGAAATTAGTATGCTAAATATATCAAAATAAAACCAGTTTTCAAGCATTCTATATAACTTGTCCAATTTAGCCTCAAATGTATTGTTAAGCATTTGTTTTTCTTCCCTTTGTTTTCCACCTGCTACCGCCTGTTACGGTGTTTTTTGCCCCCGGTGGCTGCTGTATTTTTGTTTTGCTGAAAAACCGCCAGTCTGACTGAATCATTACACGGGTTTGTCCTTCCGCTGCCCCGCTCTGCTGCCATCCACCTTGAATCCCCATTGAATACCGGCGATGCGCATCCTCCCCCAGCCGTATATTTAGGCTTTTTGTCTAAGACGGCAAGCACTGTTTGATTATTTTTGCAGATCGTTTTGTAAGGGATGTTAAATCCTAGTTTAAATACATCAGTCAGGATATGCCACCCAGCTATGATGAATTTCCATAGACGAGAGTGATGTATTTGTACACACAGGGCCAGAGAAGAGCATTCTGAGAAGGGAATTCCCTGGAATACCCCCCCCCCCCCCACCCCCGGTGAATTCCGAAGGGGTTATTTCAGGAACCTTCGCAATAGAGGTGTATTGGCCCATATTAGACTCCCTCAGGAAGATGTTTGATAGAAGATCTGTCTTAGTGCATATGCTAATCTGTACTTTAGTGTGGGAGTGTCTGCACTGGGAGAACTTCACACCCGGACACTGTGGCTTGTGTGCCGTCGAAAGTCACATGGTAAATAGGTGTACGGTTATTTTTTTGGCTTTCATGAAACCAGTATAACTAGTATCAAAGCACACAAAAAGCATCTAACTTACTACTATCCCACTAGTGTTTTACGCCCTGTTTTGGTATCATATATTACACATACAAAGTTCATTAAGCCGTGCTTCTGTTAAAGTGAGGAGGACTAAACAAGTCACCAATTCTCTTAATGGAAATATGTGGTTTAAGCTAAATAATTACACAAATTAGTATCAGATATTAGATATTCAGATTTTTTTATAAGATATTAAGAAATATTTAAAAATTTCCTTCCTAATTTTACAAATAGAACTGTATTTAAAAAGTATTGCGTTCTTCTGATGGAAATCTTAAACATAATTCATCCTGAATTGCTGCAAGTCCACTTGTTGCGGGTGTTTTTTTTTTTTTTGTCTCGTTGCACTGGCGTAAACAATACCTGCAACATGCGACAACCCCGTCGCGGACGCGGGCCTCCAGTAGGCCACCGGGCAGCCAAGAAGGGAGCTCCGCGGAATGGGCGGGATGCGGAGCGGGGTGCTGGGGACACATTCTAAGCCTGTCAACTCGCTCTGAAAAAAGACTAATGTATACTACGGTAGGAGGTAGGGTTGTTGGGACGGGGTGGCCTGGGGGGGTGGGGCAATTGCTTTTAATAAACTCTCGAGCGATTGTTACATTGATGGAGAAGGCTGGAGCTCAAGTAGACAAGTAATGATATGGGTTCACAGCCTTGTTCCATTGTGTTGTAAATAGCCACTACCCCCCCACCCCCCCACTTTGCCGGCCCCTACTCTAAATAGCAAAGTCTCAACTGCAAGAAGGAGATCATGGTGTGTGGGTGGGGGGGGGGGGGGAGATCAGCTTTTTTGGTCTTAGCTTTAGTTAATCATTTTGATTGGATTAAGGTCACCACGGCCCCCGACAATGTGAAAGGTCAGCGCGGGCAGATTAAGCTCTTTGTCGCTAGGGGATGAGTCTGACCCTCATCCTTTTGATGGGGCTTAGTATTAGCAGTTTTCATTTAATTTGGTGTGATTGATGCTTGTACGCGTCCGGCGCGTCACCATTGTCCCCGCGTGTCTGTAGCCCGGCTGTACTGGTGGATGCCTGTTTGTTTTCCCGTGCCTTTTTTGTGGGGCGGATGAAAAGAGCATCATGAGCATCAGGACTCAGACGGGGTTAAGCGGGGGGGAGGGGGGTGGAACAAAATCAAAATTAAAAATATACACTAGACATTGGGGGAGGTGAGGGTCCACGTGAGGCAAAGGTTTGTGTGGCACTGCCCTCTGAAGTACTTTCCGCCAGTCGGTTAATCAAAGGTGGTTGGAGTGGTTAAGTGGAGGGGGAGTTTCTCTGGACAAAAAGCCAGCGAAGATTCCCTTCGTGTACCAGCTACCTCAGTCTCCAGGAAGTCTTAGCAGTCACATGGTGAAGACTGCGCAATGAGAGAGAAGTGAGCCCCACAGCTGTATGATAGAGAGTTTTATTTACATTCCTAATTCATCCAGCCATTTATCCATATTCTAACTGTTCCTGGTTGGGGATGCAGGGGAACCTGGAGCCACTTCCTGTAAACAGAAGGTGCAGGGCTGCTGTATACTGCTCTGGGGATGCCAGTCCATTGCAGGGCATGTACATAGTCACATTCTAGAGGCAATTTAGAGGTGCCAGTTAGCCGCACTGTATGTCGTCGGATTGTGGGATTTAGAACCTGCAAGCTGACACGCACGCACACACACACACAGCAGAGGCGGGATTCGAACCCCCTGCCCTAGAGGTGTGAGCCAGCTCTGCTCAATCACTGTGCCCACCTTCACATTGTGCTTTAAAAACAGAAAAAACATTTCTCGTTTTATCAATACTGACATGCCATTGTAAGCGTAATATGGTGACACATCTAATTAAGGTCAAATGAGTGTTTTATAAAGTGCCATCACCGTGACGATAACGACGACGGCAGCCAGTTCATATTGACAGTGATTAATGGCGACAAGAACATATATAATAAGGCGGCTAGGCGTAGGAGTTCCATTCATTCCTGGTTGGGAATTTCCATACCTCTGGCTGGAACGTATATTTAAACTAAACACAGAAGTCCCCCGGCGAACGACAAAGGTAAATTAAGCATTGTTTTTGTTAGAGGACAAATGTAACTAAATGGTTGTTTGGGGTTGAATGAGGCAGTAATTATGGCTGAAAGTGCACAGGAACAGTGAGTGGCAATAAAGCGTGAAAGCAACATGAAATTCAGACTCCATGTTGAGTTTCTGGCAACACCTCTTTCACTCCCTTTATTTGTTCAAATCTTTAGGCATGTCGGACTGAGAACAATGGTTTAGATTTTCCTGTAGTGGCCGTCTGTATGTGAGTTATTGGTTACTGGATCTGTATTTTTCTTAAAGATCAATCATGCCCATTACTGGAATACAAATGTAATGTGAGTGCATATTCAGCGTTGCATTATTTTGTTGCTTAGCAATACATTTATATCAGAAGTGACTTATACACCTTATAATTTTACTCTTCAGCCCTGTGTAACGGGTTATTATCTTTCCAGGGGTAATAACAGTTGGTATGCTCAGCTCAGTAGTGCAACATTTGGCCAAGTATCCGTCTTTGCAACCTGTATGCAAACCCGGCACTCGTTTTCGGGCCCATCTGTAATCCGCTGATCTCAGGCAGCCTCACACATCCCTGCTCCGAGACTGTACTCTTGTGTCTATTGGTCAATCTTTCCGGTTGGAGACTGGGGCACCTCCATGACCCGGCTTCATACACTCCATGCCAAAACGCAGCAGTCCACCTCCGGATGGACCACGTCTTGGCTTTCGCGGTGCCACCAAGCTTGCGGGGGGGGGAGGGGTATAATTAGCCCATGTCGTGTGGGCGATGTCCAATCATGCTCTAAGAACATTTCCTCCATTGTGTAGGTCAGGTGAACACTTCGTAGCCCATTCTAGCTGCTGACCACGTTCTACACAGATTAACTACTGTTTGAACTACTAACTATGAACTACAGTTTGCTCTAGCCTCAGCCTAATTGGTGGTGATTTATTTAAGCTAGCTAAAAACAAAAAAAAAAAATCAATGCAAGTCGATCATGACAACACATTAAAACACCTAAGATGCATCTGTTATGTTTGACCTTCATTCTGAACCTACAGTCTTTAAAAGTCACATAAGGGTGAGGGTTTCATGTTAGGGGCAATGCTTAGACAGAGTGTTTTTTTCTTGCAGAATGCATGTCACCTCATTCCGTCCCCCGTGTACATGCGTTTTCTCCTGTCAGTGTGCTGTCGGTTATTTCCTGGCGATTCTTAGCTAATGCATTGCAGATTTGCACTGGAACAACCCCCTCCTTGGGGGTAGTAGAATCAAATTTTAATTCATTTTGTCACTCAGAATATACTGTAATGTCTGTCGCTGCAACATGTATGCATAAAAATGGTGGAAGGAATACTTTATTTTCTTAATTACTCAATGAATAATGTTTGATAGTTGAAAATTACCTCATTATTTGTCAATAAATGTTCAATCACAAATTTGAAAACAGTAGCTTTAGTAAAATCAGAATTGTAAGTTATTTTGTTTAATATCAACAATAATAGCGACAATATATTTAATATAACAGCTTTGCACTCTTGCACAATTTTATTGTATCATGCACTATTTTATTATATCGTCTTATTTCTAGCCGTACTATTTTTTTAACGTATGTTCTATGTTGTCTGTAAATGTATGCACCAATACAGCCAGAATGAATTACTAGTACATTGCTGTTCCTGGCCAATAAAGTGAATTCTGAAATCTATTATTTATAACAGAAATATCTTGGAAGAAAATGTATTTTGTTTATAACCTTTTTGGATGTTGGATTTCAGACATAATTTATTTAAATGTCTGAAATCACTTCAACCGAGGATATAAATATATAACGTAATATAAACAGATACTTAACATGTTCCTGAGTGGTAATGCCCAACTTAACCAGCCCAGGAGAGGTCAGGCAATTCCGGTTATGACCTCTGACCTTTAGATGAGAAACTGTTACCATTTAGGATGTGATAGGAGGGCCCTCCTTTTCATAAAATGCATGTTTCTCCATGCCGGGGTGGGGGGGAGACTAGCACTCCGGTATATCATTAACTCTGCACCAAAGAAAGGAGTAGTGCGCTAAATAGACTTGATGGGGGGACCTTAGTCCACTCCCTGCTGGGCCCTGCTTGGAGCACAATATCTCCGCCACCATGAGATTAAGCCAGAGAGAAAGTGCTTTTCACCATTCACACGCCCTTTAGATTGTTTTATTAAACCGTTTGAATAGGAATTTCCCAGTCTGCCGACAAGCAGGGTCCAGCCAATGCATAGTTTTCTGTTGCTATGACTTAACTTGGTCCCCACTAATCACCGGCGAGGGCAAATTTCATATAAAATATCTGGGGCCATTGTGGCTGTAACACGGCGTGACAGTGGCAGCACAATGGGGGATTCATGCCCCCAGCAGGTAATGTGGACGGCTCGCCACGCTGGGCTCCACCGGGGAGACGTGCAGGGGAGCTTGTCAGAAACGATCAGCAGCTCAGGCCCGCTGGCACATTCCTTTCTCAGGTAGGCCCGATCCCTCCCCAAGGTGTCTGGACACCCCCCCACCCCCCAACCCTCTCTTCTATACCCGGATAATCTTCTCTTCCTTTCTCCTTGCCCTCTTTCTGCCCCCCTTTCGGATTCGTCGTCTTTGCCGTGTCATGACCCGCACTTTATTGGCTTCCTGATAATAAAAAAGCCAGCGACGGCACGGTTTCAAATCGAAGCTGAATGGGTGCTTTTCACCACCGTCTTTTACACCTCCGGCCACCTCGCCGCTCGGCCGGAGGGGGTCGGAAAGCCCCCCCCCCTTTTATTTTTTTTTTGTTCCTCCCAGCCGGCCACATCAGCGAGAAGCTCGGGATTAGCGCGGCCGCCCCTCTGCTTCAGCAGGTGGGGGGGCAGGGGGGGTCAGTGCCCGCACTTGCCCCCATAATTAATTTTTAATCATCTGGCCAGCCGCTCTGGTCATGCCTGCACCTCCGGAGGGCGACATGCCGGTCATGAGGGCGGACGTGACCCCTTTTTTTTGCCATCAGGAAGCGCCAGGAGAGATCCGGCTCAGGGTCTCCACAGGTGCTGGGGCTCCGGACCCTCGGCATTTGTCTCATGGTCATGTGGGAGACGGGATCCGGAGGAGCTCCCCATTCGTGCCGCGGAGCTCAGCGCTGCCGGTTTTTCCGCCAGTCGAAACCTGCCGCCACGACTTCCCCTCTGCGTTCGTGCTAACTGAGCGCGTGCAGAAGCCGTGCAAGACCGTACAAGACCAGCGTGCCCGTAGTGTAAAGAAGTGAGGCTTTAAAGGATCAAATACGAATAAAAGGGAGAAGCTGTAGGTCATATCTTTAGAGAAGACAGCTCGGCATGAATCTCTGACTGTTTATATTTATTAGAAAGTGTAAGCCAAACCAATCGTTTAAAATCAATTTAAAAGAAACTGTGTTGTATGCCATGGAGACTCAAACCATCGATTAGCTGACCTGTTTTCATTGCCTGGCAGGTTAAGCAATGCTTGATCTGCAGTGTAAAGGCCACAATTATACCTCTGTCAGCTGAGCTTTTCCCGTCACGTCTGTGGATGTTCCTGCTCCCCGGTGACTCAGCCGGCTGCCGAACCCGCTCCAGGCTTCCTGCGCATGCCTGCACCTGGCGACTGCAGGCCCTGCGCTGCGCTTCCGCTAAGCATGCACTCAGTCACTGTTTTGTTAAGCCCATTGGCCAGTGGAGCATAGATAGAGACAAGAGGCTTGTCCGAGTGTCATTGGTGTTATGATATTACAATAACCACTGTACTGGTTCAGTGATGGTCCACAGTCTGATTTCACGGCAAGATGATAATTAAATTAAGTTAAATTAAAGGACTGCCCTCGAAATATGAAAGAACATTTCAAAAATGACTCAAGGAAGACTTCTGTCACCTACAGCAACTTCTTAGGCACTTCATTAATCCATATTTTCCCCAGGTACCAAAAAGTGCATCATACCATTCTACCGTAAATTAAACCGACAGTGGGAGATAGTGGGAGGAATACCATACCTGTAAACGTCGACCTTCCCCGGCGTCGAACATGGCCGAGTCTCACTGCCCTCTCCATCCACAGCCACGCGGGAGTCAGCCTTTGTGCACGCCATCGCCTCGGCGGGCGTGGCCTTTGCCGTGACGCGCTCCTGCGCCGAGGGCTCAGCCACCATCTGCGGCTGCGACACGCGGCACAAGGGCACCCCAGGCGAGGGCTGGAAGTGGGGAGGCTGCAGCGAGGACGTCGAGTTCGGCAGCATGGTGTCCCGGGAGTTTGCCGATGCGCGAGAGAACCGGCCCGACGCCCGCTCTGCTATGAATCGTCATAACAATGAGGCCGGCCGCACGGTAAGACCAGCACTGGGCTTTCGGAAATCACCACACTGCCAGCACTACCAGTATCAGAGATTATTGTGCCCTCCAACGTATTATACCTAATTAAGAATTATTTTCAATGCTGTATTCAGGCTCATTGTGCAATTAAGATTTATGTGCATATTCCTAAGTGTGGTTACCTGTAAATTTGTGATTCGAGGAAACAAAGACATTGTTTATTTTGATTCCCCCACAAAAGCTTGTGCAATTGCATGGATATTGGAAAGCCTGGGCTGCTGTGTAGCTCGATGGGTTGACTGTGTGGCACAGAGCGTGATGTTTCTTGGGGCAGTGATGGCATGATGGTTAGGGAAACGACTGTAATCAAAAGGTTGCCGCAAGTACCACTGAGGTGCCCCAAGCAAGGTACCGCCCCCAAGCATTGCCCCCCGAGCGCTGAATTAGCTGCCCACTGCTGTGCCACGATGTCACATGGGCTAAAAGCAGAGGACACATTTGAGGACTCAGTTTGTTGTTGTGTTCCATTTTTAAACTAATCATCCACGTCTGTATTCAGGTTACTACAGATTATGTGTACTGTCTGAGTAAAGGTTCCCTGGGATAGGGTGTGGCGTGTCAGGATTGGCAGCTTGGACAGTACAGGCCTGTTGCATGAACTACAACTTAAAATAGTTGTGCTGCTATAAGCTGGAACAACAGGTACAGTGCCGGTCAAGGACCATGTGGAGCCCTAGGCAAGCAATGCCGATGGCATCCCCCAACCTCCTGGCATGAGGAGCATGTAGAGCTCGCAAAGTTGGCGCACCTTCAGAAGATGCTGCCCTAGGCGGTCGTCTATCTTACCTAATAAGTTGATTGCCACTGAATTTGTTTTTATGTGATTCTTCTATGGGCTCCATTTGACTCCTCTTTCTTGTGGTCCTCATCTCCCTCCAGTCCATCAGCGACCACATGCACTTGAAGTGCAAGTGCCACGGGCTTTCGGGCAGCTGCGAGGTGAAGACCTGCTGGTGGTCCCAGCCGGACTTCCGGGTCATCGGCGACTACCTGAAGGACAAGTATGACAGTGCCTCCGAGATGGTGGTGGAGAAGCACCGGGAGTCCCGCGGTTGGGTGGAGACGCTGCGGCCCAAGTACGCCTACTTCAAGCCGCCCACTGAACGGGACCTGGTCTACTATGAGAGCTCGCCCAACTTCTGCGAGCCCAATCCCGAGACCGGCTCCTTCGGGACGCGGGACCGGGCCTGCAACCTGACGTCGCACGGAATCGACGGCTGCGACCTGCTTTGCTGCGGTCGCGGCCACAACACGCGCACCGAGAGGCGCAAGGAGAAGTGCCACTGCATCTTCCACTGGTGCTGTTATGTCAGCTGCCAGGAGTGTGTGCGGATCTATGACGTGCATACCTGCAAGTAGGGCCACCCTTGCATGCTGGCCGGTTTCTTCCAGGGGGAGGGAGAGGGTGAGGGAAAAAGGGGGGGTTGACCCGCACAAGCTCTGGCTGATGATCACCTGTGGTGAGGAGAAGTTAGATCTTTTTGTGGCTCGCTCGCACACAAAAACAAAAAAAAAAAAAAAAAGACACAAAAAACTGCTGGCTGTCAAGCGGCTTCTCAGACTTTATTGACGTAGATGATGGCCGTTCGTCATCCATGCTGCACCATGGGGGGTAGGGGGGTAGGTTAGCTTCTCTCCTGGGGCGACCGCATTGTTAAAGCCGCAAGCCCCGTGGGCGCAATCTCTGTGGAGCATCAACCGAGGCTCAAGACCACAGCAAGGGAGGCGTGGTGGCCACTCAATCAAGGACCCGAGGACTCAATCCATCAGGCGGGGGAACGCAGCATGGCCTACATTGTGAATGAGATTGCAAGACAAGGGCTTCCAGAGATTCTCTTGCAAAAAAAAAAGACACGTGGCGTTGTGATTTCATGTGGGGAAAAACTGCCTGAGGAGGTCTCCGCAAATCCTGGTCATCAACAGGGTGCCCAAATACCCACAAATCTTCCTCCCCCTACTCAGAAGAGTCCATTCCTCAGTGAATTTCAGTGAAGTCCCAATTGCTCTTAAGGTCCACTGCCCCCCAAGAGCTTCTTTGCTTAATTTCAGTTGACTTGAATGCCGGTACGTTCACATCAAATGTTTTTTTTTTTGCAACTTCTTTCTCCCACGTCAAAAGCACACGTTTATTTTGTTTTTCTTTTTTTTTTTACTTTATATTTTAAATATGTGTTATCCAGTATTGAGATTGAATGGATGTTGTGTATATATAAAACATAGTGTTAACCAGCTACTAACATTGGGGTACGAATGCACTTGCACCTGTGTGAATGTATTGTTGTGACATTTTAAGGTTTTGTTTTGTTCTCCATTCTTTAAAATTCTCACCTTTGTTCTGGCCAAGCCTCGGCATGCGTCCCTCCCTCTGCCGAAACACATAAAATTTTTGGTTGTAGTTTGCAATTGACCGCAACCTTATTCGTAAAACAAAGACCGTAAGTTCAGACTTACTCAGCTGGGCCAAACATTTTTTCATATGCTTGAATCTTGAGGATAGCTGCATACATATACATGTTTGGTGACAGAACAACCGACACAGGCGTCGGGCAAGTGAAACAAGATTTGAATAGTCAGCACTTCTGTGGATGGATGGTAGTCTTTGCTGCGTCGCTATGGAAACGGTAGCTGTGGCGCCTCCTGCAGGTGGGCCCAGGTGCCCATCCCCTTCCCAGGAGATGTGGGGAACTATTATTGGGGGCACACAGCGTGTGTCTCCTTTTCCGTTCCTGACCGCTCGCAGCACTTTTTACAATCGGTTCCTCTCTGGCGCAGAAACTGCCCTGAAGTGTGGGGATTAAAAAACAAAAACATGCATCCACATCCATCACCGAGAGTGGCAGCTTCTGGCTGCCCCGTCTCTCTCTCTCTTGCCCTTCACTAATTTAACACGGTCCGTGGGCCTGTACCTCTCCAGGCAGAGCTGGCAGGGTCAGAACCAGAACAGGAAAACGAAATCCGGGTCACTGGCTTCTACGGGTTCTCTGTGCGAGACTTCTTGCTATAAAGCACCCTCCCGGAGCCTGACCAGACTTGCAGGTGACAGCCTGAGCTGCGAGGCAAAGATCACCGCACGGAGGCGTGACTATCTGATGACGACACCTTCCCCTTCTGAGTTTGCTGCTACTCAACCATAGCTATTAAAGATTATATGTGTATTCTCTTCTTTCTGTGAAAGACACTGTGTAGGCATAGATTTGAGAGAAAGGATAAAAGATGTGAAGTTTTGTACTATGTCAGTTTTTCATTTATTACTCATTTATGGTAACCATATAGACCTAATTTAAGTGTTTCTTGTCTATAATGCTTTGGAGTGATGAGGAAGAATAAGATTTTAGTCCTGGTTGAGGGCAAAACATTCCTATATATTTCCCCTTATGTTAAACACAAAACAAAACAAACAAACAAAAAACTACTGGCCGTTTCAGTTTAAGGAGTGGAATGTTCTACTGGTCCTATCATTGTGTTTTCCTGTCATTTAACAGAGCAAACCCCAAGTGGCTCGTCTATGAAAGCTACGCGGTAATAATATAGTATACACTGTTACTGTGATTTTTATTTTTTTATTTTGTTTGGGTAATGAACTGAATTTCTAATAAGGAGCACAGACTTGCTTTTTAAACTTAACTAGATGTCATTTATGCTTTTTAAAAATGATTTTCTCAAAATAAAAAAAAACAAAAAAATCTCTGGTGAAGATGAGGGCTTTGAGGAATTCTTTGTTCTTAAACGCCAAGTACTTCATCACAAGGAGCCATTTTGTTACCTATCTAGTGGTATGTTTGTATCTGCTGTACATCTTTCAAAGCACAACAAGGCGTTTGCTTCTTTTCATGTTCTTGTCCTATTGTCTGGCATTTCAAACGACCCTCCTCAGCCTTCCCATACAGTCCCTGACCCTGTAAAACTACTGAACAACTAATTTAATAGTAAAGTGTGCCGTATTGCGTTTTTGTCTGTTTGAACGTATTTTTTGTATGATTTTTTTCACTTTGAGAAAACATTCTTCATTGTTCTAAAGTCTCAAGATCCAAAGTTTTGTACAAACTTGTTTTGTGGCTTTTTTTATTCCTAAAGTCTGATGTTATATGATTATTTATTTTATAATAAATGTATATATTAGTAAGTGAGAGTATATATTTGCAGAAAGAATAATGTGTCTGAACAGTGTTGTTCTTGTCGTCGTTTTCCTCTGTAACACTGTAACGGTTTTACCTCAATTTCTGTTTTTCACTGACCAATCACAGTCCATACTGTGTACTGCTATCTGTACTAGCCTGATAGTCGTTAACTTTATAATAAAAAAAAAAAACAATTCTAGAGTTCTAGACTTTTCCTTGGCAGCATCACAAAGCATCCGTCTTCACTGAGGCCTCCTATATTTCTGATATACTGACGGGCACATCGAGTCAGTGGTGGTGCAGTCATTTTTCCAAGAAGATGGAACTCAGGGCTCCCAGAAAGTTCTCCTGGAATCAGACAGTGTGACTGATGATGTATGGCCTATGGCCGCTGGAAGGGCTGTCTGCACATGCACAGGTTAAGATGAAATCATGCTGAAGATGCCATTAAAATCAAGAGAGAGAGAAAAATAATGAGGCTTCCTGAAGTCTCTCCATCTGACACCACACCCACCCATGCATTTCGTTCCGTGTCTCTTTTTTTCCCCACAGTTTATGCACATGGAACGGTGTGCTTCGGTTTCTGGGGACAGGAACCATGGGTTGGTTCTTGTTATATATTAGGAAAATATTTGGGACAATACTTAATATCCAGGCTAAAGAAAATTCAATAAATGCTTTCCTGTGCATGGTCACTCTGGATATCTACATGACAATGGGTAGATAAAGCTTTTGGTCACATTGCTTGGTTTGCCTTAGTGAGACTTGTGGGAAAATATGTTTAAAATTGCAAGTTTGTATAATGAATTTGTATAATGAGGCACATTGGACGGGATGCCAGTTTGAATTGGAAATCTTATTTGGAAACATTATTCTTTTTCCAAAAGCATTTAATATCATGTGTTATCATGTCATAGCTAAACAGTAGACAGAATGATTAAACGATATTCATGTAATTTTTTTGTATAATTTGCATCCATGAGCGAGTACCATTGGGCAGAAATCTCAAACGAAACATGGGAAACAGCAGGACTGAAAACGCTGGCTACCTGGACCAGACCTTCAAACAAACTAAATAAAAGCACAGGCCCACAAACAAAGACTGAATCAAATGGATCTCTCAGCCTTACACTCAAAGAACAATGACACAGCCTGAGAAGCGAGTCATACTCACTGCTCTGCTTAAATACAATTCAGAGCCAACTAGCATTGGCTGAGGGCAAGGTCATGTGGCCCAGGCCAATTACCTGATTGCAATTGCAGGACAGGTGTGATAGAGGCAAGCAAGCTACATGACATTTCCCAGTTTTTAATCAACACCTTTTGCAAATTCCCACCTTTTCATAATGGCATATTAAGCATTTTAATTATGCTTTGTTATATTGTGTTTTATTATATTTAACTTTTTAAACATTATTAATGCTATTAAACGGGTACTAATGTTTCATGAGTAAAACTTTAGTAAAGTTTCTCACAAAGTAAAGGTATAAATAAATTTGAAGGTAAGAGTATAAGGCGGGCGCGATGACTCAGTGGGCAATGCCATGTCATGCCATAAGTTTATACCTTCTCACAGTATTGTGTTGGTTACTGCTCCAACCCAAACACATGCAGTTAGGCTGACCAGTGTGTTTACGTTGCCTGTAGTGTATGAATATGCGTAAGTGTTCCCTGAGACAGGATCAGTTCCAGGCCTCTGGCCCAGATAGGTGGTTCAAAGATGGACAGACCTAAAAACTAAAAAAAAAAACTAAGAAGTTTTTTTTTATTACTTTGTGAAGTTGTTCTAGAAATGACGAATGAAGGGACTAATCTCAGCATAGTACTTATCGATTGTTACAGAGGACTGCATGACTGTTATAGATCATTGATGATACTACTGGAGGTTGTTGCTCTGTATAGCGGTTTGTCATTATGTTGCGCTTTGTAAAGTAAGGCTGCTGTAGCTTGGGAATTGCCCGTGTGTGGCACTGTGTGGTTTCTCTGCACCTGAGACCCAGCACAGCTAGTGGTGTCTTCTGTAAACAAAAGTGCAACAGATGCATCTTGACTTGGGGGACAGGGAAAAAAATCTGATCTTCTCAACCACCCCCCACCCCCCACTGATAGGATGGCAGTAGTCGAAGTCTCGAATGGACCCTGAGGGAGAAAGTCCAATTCTGGGCACTTTTGGTTCACCTGCTGATTGGCAAATCAGCACCCCCTCCCCAAAACATCATTAGGCCAAACCACTACACATGCAAAAGAATGAAATGGAAGAAACTAAGGTATCTCTTCTGTGACATTTTGTCATCATTGAAAGGGTTGGAAAAATAAAGAGGGTGTTGTCACTCCTTTAGATGGGGAGCTGGGAATGGTCCACAAGAGGGACAATACTGCCATTCTTAAACCAACCCCAATCTCCCAGGATTTCTGCAAAAAAATCTTTAATAATTTGATTCTTTTGAAGGCCCTAGTGGCCAGCTGAGCTCTTTAAGAAACAATGACAAAAAAAAGTCTTGTTGGATGGAACACAGCGATGAGAGCATGCTTTCAGGAGAGAGCTGATCTGTAGCAGATTAGGCCTATTGTGAATAGATGCAGGCGAGGCCTAGAGCGAGGGCTCAGCCTGGACCCCCGATACTCATTCATCCCTGTACAATGTCACCACCAGAGGCATGGGCTCCACACTAAACCCCAACATTATCAGAAACTGATACACATCCCCTTCAGAAAAAAATACATGTTTTGATAACTCTGCCAGGGGTTGGCTGTCATCCTCAGTGGAGTTACAGGCTGATGATGTGGTTGTGTGTTGTTTAAGATCAGGCCAGTGTTCTTCAGAGATCTGAGCAGCCAAAGTCTCTTTCTAGGTAACGACTCCTTAGTTATTCAACTAAAACATATACTTGAACGGCTTAATTCAGTCTCCTGCTGTCTATCATTGCAGGTTTCCACAACTGATAGAATGCTTTAAACTGGAGATCTGGTTGGGTTAGACTATTTGTGCGTTCCATTATACCTCGGAGGTCGGAATCCGAGTCGGATACCGAGTTTTCGAGGCCGGAAGTGATGACATGCGAGCTCCCGTTTCTCGAAAATCTGAGATAATCTCGGCGCAGCCCACAGTACACCGAGTTTCGGTTTCAAGATGGCTGCCCAGTGCAAAGACTGTACGTGGTGCTGTGATATTTTACATTTTTA
>JAODKL010000081.1:3373606-3403416 GCA_026780765.1 Petrocephalus schoutedeni | reverse complement strand
GGGGGGGGGGGGGGGGGGGGGGGGGGGACAAAAATGAAAAAAGAAGGTAGTAGGAGGAGAGTGTGTGCGTGTTGGTGTGTGCGTGTCTATGTTGTGTTTGGAGGGGGAGGGCCCAGAATTGTCCCCTTCAGGCAACTGGTGACGCAACAATGCCATTGACTTAAGTAATAGGAGCAGCAGGAGAGAGCCGGTGACTGCAGAGCCGAGGCATGCTTTGAAAGTCGCTGATGTACAGGGCTGTCCCAGGACCACATCAAAAACAAGCAGGCAGGCTTGGAAAAGAGAGGGAAAAAAACCCTAAGCCCGATCTGTATCCTTGGAGGGAAGAGTTTTAGACGAGCAGCTTTTGTTCAGGATCAGACTCCTGGGGGTTGAGATCATACCTGGCTGAGTTTGGTGCTGGTGTGCAGTGGCCGGGTGTTTTTGGGTGAGAGAGGGCGGTTCCGTTGGGTCTCTTATGGCTCCACACTGAAAACGCACACCTGGTTTCCCAGATTGTGACGCGCTACCAGCTCCCGAAGCATTGGGAGGATGTTTTATGGATCACTTGCTGACTGTTCCACCAGAGCTCATAACAAACTAAAAATTACCATGAGCATGCAGAAAATAAGTCAAAAGAGTCGGCGTGATAATTGATGTAAAACTCTTTACGATAATAAATAAATCATTCATACTGGATTTGAAGCTTCCCAAATTTTATGTCACAGGGTGATGTAGGATAGAACTCATCCTTTTTCAGATGAAACTCCTCTGTTTACCAACATTCTATCAGGTAGGACCAGTGGAAACTGAAGTCTTCCGATTCTATTCATATTACTACTCTGGCCTTAGATGACCTCATCTACTTACCCATTGCCCAATGTTGTAGGCCTCATGTGTGGCTGATGGGCCAATGAGGTGGCCAAAATGCACAGCCTGTATTAACTGTCTCTTGTCTGCGCAGAGCTCACCAAATTTCACTGCGGCTGGGTTGCCCACAGCCAAGAGGGAGTCACCGTACTCCGAGATGTGGCTTGCACGCACCAAGCTAACAATGAACAGGACAATAAATCACCCTGATGGGCTGACCAGCGTATTGAGAGGGCCGGCGCTACACGTCCTGACTACCACATTCTGCAGGGCCGCTCTTATTAGGCCTTGTATAGTACAAGGACTTGGGAAATCAGACTCCCATAATCCCTGTAATAAGGTTAAAGGTCGCAGTGTGGTCGAGTTGCCCTCACAGACCACCCCTGCTACTGCTTGTGCTAAGCCGACAAAGGATAATGCACAGTTTGCCGTCCACCCAATTAGGAGCACAATGCGGTGCTTATCAATGACACCCACAGACGCTGAAGGGCGGGACTGGCCCCCGGCACACCCCTTGGGTAAGGAGTCCTACCCAGCTGTTTGATCCCCTGAGTGAGCCCCACTCAGTTTCCCTGTCTCCCCCATAAATCTTACTGGGACGTGGTGTCGCTCCATGTGGTCGAACTTTGGCTGAGCAGGTGATAAGACATAAAAAGTTTTTATTCTGGATCCCGAGCACATTTCCCAAAAGCTTCAGAGTGTGGAGATGACTGTAAATCTAGATGGATTCTTTCTGTTTATTGAGGTGTCCAGTTTCCTTCTCTGAGTCACCTCTGGAAAAATCAGACTGTAGATAGAAGAAAGCAAGTCCAGATGTAATCCAGCCTCTTAACTCCTGAGGCTGATGAGTTCAACAGCCAATCAGTGCAGCCCGACAGAACCTAAGCAACCAGTAGTGACCGCACCTGTCAAATGAGCCTTGCTTAAAAGTATAACCAGACCTCAGAATTCCTCAAGGCCTTCCTCAGTGATGCAAAGGTCAAAGCAAGGCTTGTCCTACAATTGACATCCAAGTGTAATCCCTGCTGTACCGGTAATCCATGTGTGTCAGTTTTGAAATGCTGGATGGTATACATGGCCTGGACAATCACAGGAACTAGGTGGAACTGAGCAAAAAGTGCTCTCCTCCACACATGTAATTCTCGATGAAACACACGTGAGGGGGAGTGGGTAAGTAATAAGCAACACATCAGAGACATGTGCTAGTCCTCACCCCTCCTGAGCCGGCACCATACATTGGTTCAATGATTCAAATCTTTATTGTCATTGAACATGACAGCACAATGAGACTGGGTTAGCAACTCAAATAGTGCCAACAAAAATACAAGACATGCAATATGCAACAATGGGAGTGGGAAAAGATGGGATGGTTGGGTGCTCCACATCAAAATCATGGAAAGCAAGAAGTACATACAATGAAATATTGGCCTGCTGGCAATCCAGAAAAGGTCAGAGTTGAATACTTCAAAGGCTCTGTCGCTTGCTAACTATACACATTGGTGTGAACGTTTACATGAAGCACCCTGAGGACATGCAGTAATGGAATACAGTTGGAAGAAGCACTGTCCTTTAATGATCCTATAATGTAATGTGATCACAGAACCCCTTGGGTTTCGAGATATTTCAGCTGAGTCCTGGTGTAACCTCCAGTGTTAACCTACTAAACAACTGAAGTGTCACCCTTGTGAATGAAGTATTGGATAATGTCAAAGAACAACAACGTCAGGAGCTCTACACTGTATTTGGCAAGATCGATATCTCTCAGGCTACTTGTGTGGGGGTAACGGAGTGTATCGAAGGGGACGACAGGAAGAAGTATGAGGCGCGTGATGGTGGCAGGAGAATGGAGGCATCCAGGGGAGTTGTCCCTTTGAGGAGCGGGGTGCAAGGACAAGGTTGGGAGGAGACTAAGGTGGCAAAGAGGTCAGCTAGGCTGGGATGGGTTACAGGAGGAGCCTGGCGTCACCGTTCACCTTTTCACCTTTTGGCTAGCCTGTAATAATGGAATGCTCCCATTGTCTCTCAACCAGTTTGGAGTACGTCCTGATCTCCTCATCTGATTGGTAGACAATGTTGACGACACATCTGGGGACATCCCCTTGCAGAATGCTAACTAATATGACATTTTTTTAGGGTTTTGGGTCTTGAGGGGGTTGCTGCCAAGATCTCTATCAGAAATTAGTCTGTGGCAAAAAAGGAGGACCTTACACAAAATTTCAGCAGCATCTCATCTAGCAATCAGACACTGACATTACCATATATTCGTCATGAGGAATGAAATGGATGAGCATGTCAGATGACATGGTCATGTGACTACTAAAGCTAAACCATGTGAAAGCGAACCTAAGGCAAAATTGCTCTCTAGGACTGGATCTCGAAAATGAGAAAACTTGACTCACTACTTGTGGGGTCATTGAGTCAAATTGATCCATTTGAGTATCTTGCTCGATTTGGATTCCCATGTATATCCTGTTAGGTAACAGCGCTGCTGGCTCCGGGATGCAGGCACCGAGACGATTGTGCGTGTGTCCTTGGGGTCAGCTATTTGTTCTTGTCCATCACCGTTGAATATGGGAGCTGTTAGTGACAGGCGGCCAGACTCCTGAAGCGGGGGGCTATGGCCGTCCCCTCTGTGATTACCTGCACACAGAAGATCACCTGTAAGGAGATCACCTCTATCTGACCATCCCATCTCATGGCTGGGGGGCACCTTTGAAAGACTAGCTCCTTGTGTTTTAGTCTAGTCCAACGAGTTAATCTTTTTTTTTTGTGAATATGCCGACTGAGAGGCGGGGGGGTATGAGGAGTGGCAGAGGGGTGATGTCCTAAACCCCATCCAAATGAATGCTAACTAATGTTAGGCACTGTTAGTTGCTGGTGCCCTATCAAAGCCCAGCCTCCCACCACACACAAACAAATACTGACTATTGCTGCCTGAAGAACCTAAACTCCTTTTTGTGAATGTAACACTAATTAAAAGAGAATGAAACAAGACAGTTGCCTGGTGAAAGACAGAGAAAATTCAGAAGTAATTGTTGACTACTGATCAAGGAGATTAAGAATTAAACGAAAAAATAAAAACAAACTGAAAGCTAAATGGGGCAATAAAGGGTAAATATGTATTTTTATGTGTTTACAAGTATATATTTTAAGAATAAAGGAAGAGAATCAACAATGACTTTTATATCTGTACATTTCATGGGCTCCTTTGTATTTGTGATGTTACTCTTTGGCCTGAAAGATGCTGCACACAGAAGGTGCGCCAATGAAGAGATGCCTGAAATGACAAAAAGTCATGGTGGTATTGGGGAGAAGCTCCTGTGGTTTTGTGTCCCTGTAGCAGAGGCTACTGCAGCTGAAGGAGACCAGGAGGATGTTGGAAGGAGACCTGGAGGATGTTGGTGGTACTACAGCTACCACGGACAGGGAGGCTCCTTCTTACCTTCACTCGCTATTCTTTTGAACAGCATATCAGGGAAAGAAATCACCTTCCTATTATCTGTCTTTTCCCTGTTACTACTCATTGAGAGAAATAGCATGGAACGAACTTTAAAAGCTGCACAAAGTAAGAGGTGCAGATGTAGCAAACTGACAGCGCCAAGCCCTTATAAAAGGTATCCACTGGCAGCTGATGTGTCGAGCCTTCCTCTCCTCCTGAAACATCCTGACGCTAGAACTTATGTTTCACAAAGGGCCTGGAGAAGGCGCGCAATGTCTCTTTGTGCTTGACATCAATAGAAATATGATAAATAAAGATAAAGACAGGGCTACATTATTTCTGATGAGAGCATGCAGTATCAATGTATTACATTTGCTGGGTCACCAAGAAGTCAGACCTTGAAAACCTGGAATAACATCAGAATTTTTGTACTACAGTCCTGTCCACAGGAAGGTACATAACTCACATCAGGGGTCATCAGACTAGCTCCAGTTGAACAGTTTTGACCTGCTCCTAATGTAGTTTATGCGTCTTATTTTCAAGTGATAACTAAAGCATTGTTTATATGGCTGACTTATCGTTAAAGTTTCAGGACCTAAGTTGACCTTATTTTAATGCTTTTTGACCAGGGCTGCAAACACCACGAACGGGCAATAGTCATAAAGCTAGTGGAAGCCGAAGATAACTCTTCACCTCACAATATCATGGATTCCCCATGAGGGAGGCAAAAATGCATTGTGGGAAGCCTGGAGCATAACTGGAGATGTGGTCTGTTAAATCCTCCCCCAACAAAGACCCACCTACCGATGTCACGCATCCATACTCCTCCCTGTCCATCCACACCGCCTGTCCCTCCATTACTGCCGCAGGTGTCCTAGCCACCAACGAAGATTCACGAGCCTGTGTGTGTGTTTGCATCACTGTTTAGTATGTGTGAGTTTGGGGGGTGGGTATCAGTGACAAGGTGACTAGAAAGGGGAGGGGATGGGGTATTATTAGCAGGGGCAGGAGCTGGCCTCTGCTAGTTCCAGTAATTACTTCACAAAGGGTGGTGCTGGCTGTGAGACTGCTTTTCCCACACTGCACTGCAGGCGCAGAATTCCAAACGGCCCAGGACCTGCAATCTCGCTGGCTTCAGCCGGCTAATTACTAAGCGCCCCCATTCTTCACGGCACAGTAATTGCATTTTAGTGCCTTTTTTATTGACCTGAGCCCTGCCCCCGCCTCGCCATACCCTCCAGTATAGGGGGGGGGGGGGGCTCTTAAAAAAATAGGAAGTCCTGAAGAGTTCGCAGATATATGGGGATCCGGACACGCGGCGGGGTGAGGGATCTTTTAATTGGCAAGAAATTTACTTCCCCCTGAGTTGAGGAAGAGGTCAGGCGTGAGATCTCAGTGTGATCCTGCAGGTTTATAACCTACACTGGACTGGAATGATATGAGTAGAAAATTCCGTACTTCACATGCTAAACGCTATGAAGTGTTTTCACTCTATGCAATGATGTTCATTAAATGTTTATTCCATTATGCTCTGAAAAAGCCTGTCAAAGGAATGCATGCTGTCCGCATGGTGGGAAGGTCGCTGGCTCAAATCCTGTACTTGGCAGAGTGACTGCACTGTCGGGCCCCTAAACGAGGCCCTTGGCCCCCAGTTTCTCCAGGGACTGGCGCATCCTGCTTCCTCAAATGTACAGATCGAATTAGATTACAGTACCACCCATGTTCAAGGTCCCAAGGAATAGTGTACATTGCTACTGGTGAAATTGTGCATTTGCTTACATGTAAAGCTTTGGAGAAGACTTATAACTGAATAATATAACAGTTACATATAACAAAGTTGATTTGGCTGTATAGACAAAGATTAACAAATAAATCTTTCTTTACTGCTTACATGGAGGCTCTGACCGCTAAATTGTCTGTGAGACATTTTCCTGGATATCCACATTTCAGGGGCCCTTTAATAATTTTCGTGCACACATCATGTCAGGATAAAAAAAAAAATGCACCATCCCAGGCAGCAGATATCAGTATTTTGGCAGCAAAGCACCTGGATTTTTATTAAACGGTCACCCCCTTCAAATGCCAAGAGAGTCTCCACTGTTGCAAGCTTGTGTGAAGCCCTTAACCGGAACGGCTGCAGGATCAAGTTATAAACTGATACAGAAATTGGCCTGGATGGCGTCTAAGCTGCATCAGATAGCAGACTGCGCCGCGGCGCGTCCGTAAACAGGCCGGAATGGTGGTTCTGTCTGACATGCTTTTTCCACAAGTTCTCTGAGTGAAAAGGAGAGACAAGGAAATGTGGGATCCACAAAACGCTGTCCTGCCGATCCAGACAGTTTATGAGAGCTTTCCTGGCGGGGCTCTGAAATTTAATTTGGACGGACAGGAACTCACAGTCAGGCTATTGTCTGTGCTGGCCTTACCTTATCTGTGGCACCTAACATGATTACTGGACTGGCTGGCAAGGAATGACGGACAGACTTTCACCTACGTCCCTATTTCCTACATTCCTACGTTAACATGACAAAGAGGCATGCTTAATAATCTGGAATACTTTTCATCCAATCGCTCGTCTTTAAAAAAATAGAAATACACACATATACGTTTGTATTCCTACCGTAGTGAAGACCCTCCATTATTTTCTATGCGAAAAACCCATAATCCCAATGACGACACCCTTAATCCCTACCCGGCCCTAAGATTAACCATAGGTAACCAACCCAAATACAAGACTTTTGGCATTTTTACATTTCTTCATTGCATTCACAGATTTTAATAAAATTGAGGTTATACAAATGGGGACCTGAAAAGATGTTTTAGGTTTTACCACACTCTGGGGACATTTTGGTACTCAAACGTGATCTACGCAAACCCACAAATACACACACAAACTCAAGCACACACACACACACGCACACACACACACACACACACACACATCTTTCCAGTTGCCATGAAACAACTTGTGCTAAATGACACATTTGCCCCAAGATTAATGCTTTTCACAACAATCTCACTGAAAGGCAGAACTGTTTCCACTGAAGGTATTGTGACGTTTACTTCCCGTCACCTTATAGGTATAGGTATACACATATACCTTTCTCTGTGGTTCGCTGTGGCTTCGTTGTGGGGAATATAAACGAGGCAGGAAATATCGCAGGAATAGTTACACGTTTAAAGTAAAGTTAAATACGAGCTACCGGCTCCACGCTACACATTAGCCGCTGCTACCCCGCTCTAGCGCCAACTCCCTCTCCCTCACTCTGCTTCCCCCCTGCCCCATCTCATCCCACGCTCCATCCACCGGCACGGAGAAGTAGCACCTCTTCCCCATCAACACAACATAGCCCAATTAAACTCTTACAGTACTAAAGGTTCAGACCCTATATTTCTGGGTGTTTACTTCACCTGTCCTCACTCTCTCATATTTACACAATGATGTAAGTCGCCATAAACACCAGCACAAATATTTTTATCTGTTTTTAACTCTGACTATGGAGTCGACCCCTCATGGTTTTAACCCGATTCCCGAAAACAATTCATTTTCATTCTGCTTATCGCAGGCTTTCTCCACAGACACATGCCCTTCCCACAACCTTCATAACTGATTATATATAACTATTATTATGCTTGAACTGAGACATAAGGCCCAAAATACAAAAGTTAGTGCTGCAGGGGCATTTTCTAGCCCCTGCTTTCAGACACGCGGACAAAGACGTGGTAGGCCACCCATCACCAGCTCCTGCTTCAGGTTTAAGGTTTGCTTGGTTTTGTGCCAGCGGGGACAATGGGTGAATGGGCCAATGAGTTTTTAATCTAACGGAAAAGATGGTAGTGGGAATCTGGCTGCCTTTTGGGGTGGGGGGGGGGGGGCTTTGTGTCAGAGCCCAGTGTGAAGAAGTCTAAATCTGCTAAGATATGATGACACTGACCGGCCCACAAATGCCAAGGTTACCGGACACTAATCTCTCTAATGCCACGGCCTGAATGGGAGATATGCAACTGCAGTGAGCATATTTATTTAATGTCCTGGTGGGGCGGTTTGAATCAGCCAGAAACCAAAGCTGCAACAAGTTCTTTTTCCCACCCCTAATACATCATTCTTCAATGTTCTATTTAGTGGAAATCACTGCTCTCCCTCCCCATACAAACCCCAGCCCAGAGAAAACATCTCATTACGGGATTTAAAGAAATCTGGTCACATTCTTGGCTCTTTCAGCCCGCCCCGCTTTTCTTAAATATAGTTACTTTCCTTTCAGGATGAGCGCAAATTCTCGACGTTCCAGCACTGGACAACCAAACAGTTTCTGCTGGAAATGGGGACGAGAGAAAGGAAGGAAAATAGCTACAGGATTAGTGGATCTAAACAGGGGATAAAGGGATAAGAGATTCTTGGTGTGATCCAGTTTAGTTTGAAAGATGGAGGGTCTTAACTGGGATTTGAGACTTTAGTTTGCTTTGTGCCGTTGTTTTCGTCCGAGGCTGACGCTTGAGAATTGTTTAGAGTTTTTGTACTCCACCCCGCCCCCTTATACTACCTGGAGCCGTACCCTTTTTAAGATTCGCCGCTCGTTTGATACTCGCTTATCGAGTGAGATGGGACTCAGATCACACCCCAAACCGGAAGACGGACGAGCCTCTTACGCGCCGCGTCCGACGTGCACTTCCGTCAGTCGTGCCCTGGTCCACTTCGCTGTCCAGGCACCGGGGAAGACGAACGGTCCGGGGGGTGTTAGGCCCGGCTCGCTGCACGGACCCAACATCCTGCTTCCAAATCCAGGTTTAACCACACCATCGATCAATGAATTCTGAGCAGCACTAATCACCACAAAACCGCTGTAAAAAATACACCCACCACACCCCCCCTGTGTAATTACTCTGCCGAGTTACCTCATTCATCTTTGCCATGATCTGTACAACCCTCCCCCGATTCTTCCCTTTCCCGAACACGCTGACACCGATGATCCCACTATGGCTGTCAGCTGGGCTTTCAGTGGGATTCAATAAAGCGAAATGACAGGAGGTCTGGCCTACGCCGCGTGAGCTACAGCCAGCAAAGCCGATCCCGCCTGCCAGCTACTGAAGGGGTTTATTTAGCCCTGAGGTAGACAGGTGCGTTCAGGAGCGACACCAGACGAAACGTGAGGGAGGCCCCACTGCCGGGAGGACAGGTGTTGGAGCGAAGAGGCATTACCTTCTAGGATGGGCTTAAAGATACGGCACTCGCTCTGCTTACCTCTCTCTCTCCCTCTCTCTCCGTCTCTCCCTCGCTATCTGTGACAAGTGAGCGAGACACAAAAGAGAGAGAGAGAGAGAAGAAATGGACGCGATCGCAGAGCACTTTTTTTCTACACATAGGATCTGTTTGTTTTTTAGGAAGAATGAAAAACGAAAATGGAACGTTTGCGTTCCTGAAATTGTTAAAACTTAACAAGACCGACCAGAGGCTTCATTTGAAACTGGTTTTAGGCACGAGGTCTTTTTCCATTGCTTATGACTCACGCCTGTTAACATAATGCGGGACGTTCAGGAATGCACCCCCCCCCCCCCAAAAAAAGCATCAATGTTCTGTTTCCCAGCTCTTATTAAAATGTAAAAAAAAAAAAAAAAAAGAGACAGTACTGCACAGATCACAGAAAATAAAACAATATAAATGAAAATGCTTGACTATATTACACATTAATTAAATTAATTATAATTTTATATATATTTCTTGTCTGTTACAGGACTGTTGAATTGCAACATGCTGCATGCTGCATGTGTCAAACATGCTCTGAGTTGCGCATTTGTCTGGCTGTAGAATTTCATGTACGTTGGGACTGGATATAGCACTTTTAAATAAATGACTGAAAGGAAGAGTAAACACCAGCACAGAATAAACACCTTATTATATTATGTTAGTTCCCTAATGGTATGATTTATTGCCTGTATTTTTGATCATAAACCACATTGGGAGTCATGGCTCCTTTATGACAAGTGACTTTCACATATTTGTTAGCCCAAAAGCATGCAAGACTTTCATGCCCACATGTGGGCTAAGAACGCAAAGGAAATCGGTGTCCTTCCGTGTGCCCGAGAAGGCCGTCTCCAGAGGAATCTGGTGTTTTTGCAGCCGTTCCTGAGAGCACGGCATTACACTTCATTTGGTGTGCCATCAGCGGTGAACATGGGAAGCAGGCAATACTTCTTCTAAGAACAGCTGCAAAGTTGACCTCTGCGGCTGAAGCCTCAATTTAAAGATGGCCCACAAAGAACAGCTGGGCTAATGTAGATTTCTCCAGTTTAGGAGGTACCACTATGCTGTGGTCATTAATGTGCAGCTCTGACTTGGCCTTCTGGCAACCAATCCCATGATATAATATCTACAGGAGGCTACCTGCAACATTCCCTGCTGTTGTATCCCTTGCAAATTGTATTTATTCAATAGATCACTCACCAGTGACTACTGAAGTGTGATGCTTAGATATTTGCATTTAAAAAGTATCTGTCTTTTATGGAAGAGTATAGCCCATATACTGGTAAATGTGACTGGCTACCAATATGTGGCTGTCCAGTGAAAATTCAGTATTCCAGGAGCATAAATGAGCATTTTCTCAGAAACTACATTAAAAAGTAAACCTAAAACAACCTTTAGCAATACAACGGTCTAATGTTCTAAATGGACTTCTGTGGCTTGTTGTCAGTTAGGCAAATATGTCAGTGATACAAACTAACCTCACATTTTATCCACAGTTAACAGATATGTTAGTTAGTTAGCTATCTAGCTATCAATTGTTAAAATTAGCGATATAAACACTTTTTCATTGGCCAGTTAGATGTCAGATGCTATCAGTAGACAGAGGAAAATGGGTGTATTCCATCTATAGTGATTAGTCACAGTCGTCAAAAAGTGGACATATGTGGTTTTCGCAGGACATTGGTGTCCCTCATCACGGTGGTGACTGTCCATCTATCAATAGGGCGATCCCCAAATCAGCCACCACCGTGGTCAGAGAGCAGCAAAGGGACGCGGCGCAATGCCTCGCCACACTTTGGAAGCAGGTCCCGCCCCAGCTGATTCTCCGCAGCTTGCGGCAGACTCTCTCCCCGATTTACCTGCTCATTCTTCAGAGCCAGCATGAAAAACTGCCTGGGTTCAACTCCAGCAATAAACACGTGATGCGGAGAGCCGGGAAACCAGGCATGAGAAAGCCGGAGCTGCGGGGCTATGTTTCGTTTCAGGGTACGGTCAATTCTAAGGCCTGGTTTCAGATGCCGTCCACTTGGCGGAGCCTGAGAAAGCAGAAATATCAAATACCCCAGTCACCCCTGTCCGTGGTGCTCCCCTAACCCATGTCCTGTGTGTCCGGGGAAGGGGGCTCCTAAGAACCAGTACTGGTGGGTGTGGAAAATGAATAGCATGGATATATTCCATATATCTATCAGTGGTATGGAAGCTTTATTATCTGAAGAACAAGAGCAGGTACACTGGGATGTGTTTTCCCCATATATCTCATCTTGCTCTTTTTTATTATAATAATGGCACTTCATTGATCCCCGTGGGGAAATTCTCTTTTTGCCCACCAAATCTTGCACTCTGTGACACACATGTAGGTTAAAGCAAGCTTGGCTGTGAAAGGTAGCCTTGGAGATGGGGGGTAAGGGCCTCGCTCAAGGGCCCACAGACGTGACTATTCTGCCTAGGCTGGGCTCGAACCGACGACCTTCCGGTCGCAGGCTGAGCCACACGATGCCCCCTATGCACATATAGAGGAGACCCCAGCCACACATTGTTCACCCCGCAACCATCAGGCAGACACACTGCAACATCACAAGCCAGACCAGCAGGCTCCAGGACAGTTTCTTCCACCAGGACACCAGGATGCTGAGCTTCAACTAATACCAGCCACCTGCCAGGTCACCACCTCCACTCTACATTTCTCTAAGGAATGCCTCTGGTACAATAAAATGCACTGTGTTCACGTATATAATCTGTCTGTCTGCTCTATGGTGTATTGCACTTATACTGTGTTGTATTGTGTGTGTATTGTGCAGTTTCCTTTGTGCACATGTAGAGTATATACTGTGGTGCAATTGTTTTAAGTATAGTTTGCATTTATTTAATGTACTGCGCTGCTGACCAAAGACTTTCACTCACTAGTTTTAGTACTAGTTCTAGTGATGTGACAATAAAAGTGATTTCATCTGATTTGATTTGACTCAGGTACACATACAGAGGAGAGCATGAGGCTTGGGGTTTGAGTTAAGTGTTAGAGCCCACTGGATATGCGGCTACTCTGCTAGGCACTGGTTTTGAACCAGTGACCTTAGTAATAGGTTGACCAGTGTGTGTGTGTGGGGGTGGTGGTGGTTGCTGCCAGCATTGCCCTTGCCAGCATCTGAAACTAGGTGGCCTTCCGGTTGCAGGCACGGGTCTGACCCAGGCCGGCATCGCCGAGCTTCACGATCCCTTTATTATAAGGGCATCTGAGGTTCTCACACCCACCACCATGAGATTGTCGAGTCGCCGGTATGTGCATGTGCCTCCTGTTCTGATCTGTGTGTAAACAAACAAACGTAGAAAAAAAAAACAAAACAAACAAAAAGACAAAAGCTGAAAGGTAGCTTGATCTCTGGCACCTGTGTGACCATGTTTGGTTACAAAGACAGGCACCAGAATGAGGCTTGCATCACCCGAGCCTTTCGTCTCGTTACCTGGCGCTGGCACGGGGATGCGGAGAGGCTGCCAGAGGAGGAACCGTCAGGACCTACACCCGGCGCGTCGTAAATCAGGCCCGTCAGACCTGAATGCCGAACACCGCTTTTATTGACAGCGGCACAGTAGCCATTTCTCCTTGTAAGTTTTGCCAGCCGCAGAAGGCTGTGAAAGATATTACAATGGTGCCTTTTTCCCCCCTGTCACCTGAGAAGACCTGAGGTGTGTCTCACCTGAACTGGCAGGCACAGTGGCATGAGACACTTCCTAATTCCTCCTATTAGACAGCTGGACGACAGCGCGGTTGGATTCCCAGCATTCCGCCAATTGTGATGTGGAGTTGGCAGCATGCGGGGCAAAGATAATGTTTACTCTCCGCAAGTGATCAAATGTCAAGCTTTTGCTCACACGTTTATGCTGCTTTGAAATAGATACCTCGACTTATCATTGAGCTGATATAGACACCCCGTGCTTTTTCTGCCTCCCCGTTCCCTAATCTGATTTATTCGGATCCACAGCGTTTTAAACGTCAGACCTCTGTGGGTCGGCGAATTCGCACTCAAGTGGTTCGTCGAACGTCCGCCACGGGACTGAATGATTCCTGAAGCAGGACCAATGAAAACATTTATCGGTCACGTTTTACGTGAAACAGGAGCAGATAAATATTGTGCTTTGTATATTTAAAGTTTTCCTGAGGCTAGAATGCACAGAGATCAAATGGGGATAAACCTCCACGGCGAAAGTGTGAAGCTGATTAATCACCTTTTATATATATATATATATATATATATATATAGGACATGTAACTGTTCATGCCCTTTCCGAATTAAATGCTACCACAGTAAAACTTTAGAGCTAAAAAATTTTAAAGCATAATTACATAATTGTCCATCAAGGAGAAAAATTATGTCTCAATTTGTCAGCTGTAATTATCAATATTTACTGCAGCAGCTAGTGACTGTCAGCTTTCAACTATGAGTGTGTACATTTATCATACATGGAGACATATGCGCGCGCACACACACACACACACACACACACACACACACCCAGGTCAGAGAGCAGTTCCATGCAAAATCACAAAAAAACATGACATGGCTGTGACTACAGCACTGCCTGAGTCAGGACCCCTGGGCCATGAATCAGCATTGCATGGTCGCTCTGACACAGCTCCTGATGGCCCATTTCACTTACTGCTAAAATACTGCTACAGGCTGACACCAAAACAGCCTTTTTTTCTCCACTCTGTCTCATTCTGGTTGCATGTCGGTACAGTTCGCAGATTGTGTTTACAACACCAATACACGAGGAAATGTGAATACATGCTTTGTTATTTTGCATAAAATTGGGAATTAACGAACAGTCTCTTCTTTCTAGGTCAGGTGATGGATTAAAAATACACAGGGTATCAAAATTCAAAATAAACACTATTATGCACATTAGAGTACTGGTTGTAAAGCCTGCTATATAACAGTAAATTTAATAAAATTTAGTTAGCAGGACTGTTCTTGCACTAAAGGTTTGTACCTTGAGGCATGCATGAATGAATAAGGCCATAACACAAACCAGAAATCTGCAAAACAGTGGCATTTAAAGGTACGTAGAAAAGCCTGCAGACTAGCACCCCCAGTGGCAAACTTGTATTATAACACTTAGGGAAGAGATCAAAGGCAGTATGAGGAAAGGGCATGAACAGTTGCATGTCCAATATATACATATAAAAATATTTCCTCAAGAGATGACATATCTCTGACAAAGTACACGGAAAAAAGCCTTCATGCGTTCAGCTGGTGAAACCAAGATATGTTGTGTGTGTGTGTCTGTGGGTTTGCATAGATCACGTTTGGGGACCAAAATGTACCCCCGGGTGTATTAAAATCTGAAACTTCCTTACTTTTGGGGACGTCTTTTAAGGTCCCCATTTGGATAACCTCAATTTTATAAACAACTATGACTGGGTTAGGACTGGGTAGAGGTTAAGGGTATTGTGACCGGGATTAGGGTGCTTCCCATAGGAATGAATGGACGGTCCCCATTTAGATAGATAGGTATGCAAGTCTGTTTCTCAATGTGAGCAATATGCATGTGAAGACACATTGAGCCAACCATTGTCATCTCAATGATTTTGGTTTTCAATCCATCCATCCATCCATCCATCCATCCATCCTCGTCTGGGTGGTGGGCGTGCCTAGAGCCAAACAGTACGCGCCTGTGGGACTGGACAGGATGCCACAAACATTTACACACTTACACACATGATCATACTTAGTGGACAGGTCTGTGCGAACTCCAAGCACACTCAGCCACACAGCTATTAAAACCCTAAACAAACAATAAATGGAACTTCCATAACCAATAATACTGGCCTGCATTAAACAAATGCATTTGGATTAAAATTAAGCACAATTTTAACAAAACAATCATAGCTTTTGATTCTCATTTCACTCTCCGTCGCTGCAAGGCCAGACAAAGGAACAGGCCTTGGATTTTTCACACGACCTTGTAATAATGTTGATATTATACTCGAGAGGCTCATATGTCACCTCAACGTGCCAAACAAGTATCGCTGCTCTTCTTTTTCTTCAGAAGTCAATTTTGTATGCAGGCCAGATGCAAATTCACTGCCTTGAGTAGGGTTTCAACTTCAGGAATGATGCTGGCGGAGGGTAGTGTATGATTAGCCTATACCAGAGTACACTGAATTCAGTCCTCTGAATAAAGGAGTCTGCCAAGCTAACATGAAGGAACTTAATGTAACCCTGAACCTTCTGTACCGTGATAATCAAATTTTTACCAGGCCCCAACCACAGTGCAGCCACACCAAAAACCACCTACAGTGCCTTAACTAGATCCAACACTGTCATCCTGATTTGAGAACATAGAGGGCTTGTGTTATAACACTGCAAGTTGTATATTATTGGTCCGCCAGTCATTAGTGTGGCAAAAATATGACCACCACCACCAAATTAAATTCCAAATTATAGTTTATCAATTTATTCAATTGCAATTTCAATTTGAAACTCTTTAACCTCAAAGCAATCTGTTTTTCTCCACATTTGGGGAAACAGTAAGCCTGGAAATGTGTGTGTGTGTGTGTGTGTGTAATTTGTGATTCCTCAAAAGATCATCAAACAGCTTCATCTCATTCAAACTACTGCTGTTAGAATCCAAACTCAAACCAGGATGAGGGAGGACATCACTCCAATTCTTGGATCTTACACTGGTTCACTGTCCCCTGCAGATTTGATTTCAAAGTCCTACTTATTGTCTGCAAATAACTGGATGGTTCAACCCCAAACTATGATCTCTGATATTTTAGAAGAATGTAAGCCTGGTAAGTCTCTTAGATTGGTCAGGACTGGTCCGGTAATGGTGTCCAGCATTGGATGAAAGCAGGGTGAATTTGCATTTAGTCATTACGCTGCTAAACACTGGGACCTCCTTGCTACTTCTAAAACCTTATTTAAAGCAGTTTTATTCTCTAACACTTTCACATAATTGATGTGACTGGCATTTTCTCGGTTTTTAATACCTGTTCTCAAAAGTCTTATTTTCTTTTAATTTTCGTACTTTTTCCTGGGTGCAGGTTGCATCTCAGTGGGCTAAGTCTCTGTGCTTGTCTTTGGATGGTCGCTGGTTTGAAAATAGTCACATGGTCATGGGCCTAAGAGCAAGGCCCGTAAACCCCCAGTCTTCATATGTGTCTGTGTGCCATGGAGAGCGGGATCTCACAGGGATCAATTGTGCCATTACATTACTTGCTTTTACCTGTCTATTTTTACTTTATGCACTTTATTTTTGACCTCATTATCAGTAAAGCACTTTGAATGACCTTTGTGTATGGAAATGTGCCAGACAAATAGACTTGACTTAAATAATGTGTCATAATAAGCCTGTTCATTCCACAATAATCAAAATCTCAATGCAGTTATGGTTATCTTGATCATTTGGAATACCCACAGAAACTATCAAGAAGGTTAAAATGTATATACAGTATCAGTCAAAATTCTCAACCCTTGGGGTTATGTAGCTGGTATTATCTTGTGAATAAGGAAAGCGATGCCCCCTGACCTAAGTCTTATAGAGCTGATTTGGGATGGACTGGATAACAGAATAAGAGCAATGTAGTCAGCTTGCGGCCAGAACCTGTGTAGATTCTATCAGGACTGCTGCAGAGGCATTCCAGGGGGCTACATCTGGAATGGAAGCTAGGTGAAAGAATGCCAAGAGTCTGCAATGCTATAAGCGAAGCCAAAGGGGGATGTTTGGTTGAGTCTAAAATCTGAGGAAATTTTGAGATGTTGAACACTCCTGGTCATTGCAATATTTGATATGTATTAATTTGCTCGAGGTCTTACTATAAGGTGAATAACGCAGCCAAAATAGAAACCAATGCATTAAAAGCAGTGTCTAGACTTTTGACTGGTACTGTAAGTAGGTATATAACTATGATATATAGTTCATTAATATTTTTATTTCTTTTGACCTGAGCCTTAATTTTAAGTAAGAAAATGTACAGGAACCACAGGTCAGCCCAGGGGACACTAACCTTTTTGAAACTGAGAGCTACTTCACGGGTACTGAGCCATATGAAGGGCTACCAGTTTGATACACTCTTCTTGAATAAATTTGCTCAGTTTACCTTTAGTTATAATGCTTGTATAAAGGCTTTTTTTTAGATATTGTCATTTTCAAATCTATATAAATGCAAATGTGATTAAAGAAGAATAGCAACAGGATAAAATTAAATTTTAGACACCGGTCACTGGTGACTTGTGCTATTTTTAGAACAGGTCCACGGGCGACTCATGTGGTCCTTGGGGGCATCCTGGTGCCCGTGGGCACCATGTAGGTGACCCCTGGGTTAGCCTGTTCCTCCTAGATGTGGCCAATATCACAATATGACAGATTTCGCCAATCGGGATTCAAATGGCATGACATGGCCATGACAGCACAGGACATGTATGTCTGAAGGGAATCCTTGAGAAAGTCAAGCTGACTTTAAGATCCAGACCACCTAGGAGTCGCATCCTGAGCCTGTAGGATCGGGCCTGTCAGCATTTAACTCTCGACTACCCCTGGAGGGATTTAGGTGAGTGTCTGTCAGCCTAACCCCACCCTCCGAACATTTAAACCCAAGTGGAGACAAAAGTGTCTGAACCTTCATCCGTAGTGGTGGTAAAAGGTGTGGCGGGGGCGGGTGTAATGTTGAAGGGGTTTCCAAATCGTTTGCTGGGAAAGGATGACAGGGGGGGGGGGTGTGTGTGGGGGGGCGAAAGGAGGATGCCATGCCTGGCATTGGCTGGCACACCACTAGCTAGGTCCCCACTGCAATCTGCGGGAACAAGCCGCACATTCCCTCCGATTATCTACCCCGAGTGGGACAGGTTTGCACACTTGCTTTGTTGCCTCTCTTAAGTGGGCCCTGGTGACTCAGCCCAATTAAGGAATTATGCAAGGCGGGGCTTGCTAATCTGCCATGCGACTCCATAAAGAAGGTATTGTTGATGTACAGTCCATGTCAAACGTGAACCGAAACCCTATAGGGGCTCAAATTACGGTTACAAAAAACTGAGGGAAAAAAAGTAACGTCAGAGAATTGCCCTTTGATGAGCTCCTACAAATTACATTATGGTCTGTCAGATAGTTTTGTCATTTAGACCACGGACAATTGAGCAAAATTATTCTGCCTGTTACAACCCTTGGTATAACAAAAAAGATAGACATTCAGTTTTAATAAGGACAGAAGTAGGTTCTAAGGCTATGTCCTTAATTGGATTAAATTATAAGATGATAAATAATAGAGACAATAATGACTAACATGTCGTTAATTCCAAAGTAATGCTAATGCTCTTACGGAAAGTCATCTGTAGTGTTTTGCTCCTGTACTTTTGTTTAAAATTTTAAGTGTGCCGGTCGACGACAAGGTAGGAAGTTATTAATCAGCTCATTATTCTGTGCTTTCCTTGCTCACAGGTTACTAACATTTATTAGTCTCTGTGTAAGTTTTCAGTCTGTTACGAGCCACAAAAGGAATGAAAAGACATCTTGGGGAATTTCCCTTTTGACAGCCATTCCACTTTGATGGGCTTAATTAAAACAAACACCAAAGAGACTATTTTAATTTATTGAAGGGGTCAGGACAGGGCCCATGTTGACTTTGAAAGGCTCTTAAGACCTCAAGCAACGTGCTTGGGAACTTTCAAGGTCAAAGTGGAAAATCTTTCTTAACATGTTAAATCCCATGATCATGGAATATCTGGAATAAGAAAACAAGGTGACACTGTGATCCAAGTTTATCGCTGCTGGGGTCAAACAAACCGGTGCTGATTTGAAAAATGAAGCGACCAGGCGAAGGCAAACAGATTTTCGGGTCTGTAGCTACCAATCTTCCCACTGTCACTCATGACAGCATTGTATGCGTAGTGCAACTTTGTGTAAAGATGAACTCGAAATTAAACCAATTTAACCCTCTGAAAATGCAGAATGTTTCACAATTTAGCCACTATTCATTATTCGAAGTGTATTTTAGACAGTTTATCAATTGAATTAGACTTTTTGATTTGTTTCCAAATAGTTAAATTTCACACTTGTTCTTTTAGGTATGGATAGAGTAGTGGCCCATATAATTTTATCAATTGATAAAATTACATGCTTTTTAAAATCGTTTAGGCTGTTAATATGAATCTTAGGAAGCAGAAAAGTTCTGCTGCTAAAACGAATTCAGACAGCTGACGAAGGCAGCCAAGGCTAATTGCTTAATTGCATTTTCTAACTATGCGCTAATTAAAAAAAAAAAAGTCACTATTAAATAGCTCATACAGGTACTGAATAAAGCCTTGCATAAACTGGTTTTTACACTCATCTTCTGTATGATTTTTAACAAGTGCTTTGTGGCAGGAGTCTCAATGCAGTAAGTTCTCGAAGATAATCATCGCTTTGAGATTTGAGGGGGCGAACTTCTCACAAGGAAACCCTGTGGAAATGGTACCGCAGTGTCTATTGCGAACAGGGGATGAGTGCAAAATGTTATGTAAATCCCCTTAACGACCTTTTCAGGCGGCCAACAATCACTACACAAAGGTGACTGGCAGCCGACACCGTGAGGCCTATTTATTTCTCACCCCGGCCCGTCTCGCTCCACACTGCCCCCTACTGTGAGAGGCGTGGGGTACAGTGCCCAGTGGCTCTCCCTGCCAGTGGGCAGAGCCAGCGACGTCCCAGGAACAGGGGCCCCTCAAGCAACTGCGGGGGTCGGTGTAATAATGTCCTATTTGTTTCCTGGCCCACGACCCCCTCCTGATTTGGCCCCGACCCTGTCCCACCACATCGGGCGCAGGAGGAGGCGTCCACGCCTGTCCGTCTTCGTTCCCGGGACCGCTCTGCATCCTACACTCCCCCCCCCCGGCCCCCGCGTCATTGTACATCTCGACGGGCCCCGACAGCGCCCAACGGCCCGCTAATGTTTCACACGACATGTCCGGATGGAACGCCGCGTTCGGCATGATTATCATGATCGGTGTGATCCGTGCCGTCCTGGGGCAGGCGGGATTTACATAGCCTCTAGACGTGGCCACTTTCCCCGACATACACATCTCTGGAGGCCCACGCATCCAGGGAAAATCCCCCTCTGGATGCACACAATCGCATACACCGAGGGTCCTGCTGGCCCAGAACCCCTTGCTGAGAAGCTTTATGCCCTTCAGGCTTCTTCCCAGAGGGGAGCATGGCCGCCCTCTGAGTTGTGAGCCCCACTTCCTGCGGTGCGGCCTGTTTTGTCCCTTGGCGGTCTTCCTCCATTCAATCCGGCTGACCAGCCTCGTTCCCCTGCTTGGGGACTGAAAAATCTAATAGGATTTATGTTCATTTGTGTTTGAATAACCTGAGGAATGAGCAGTGCCTGCTGGATTGATGGTTCAGGCCGGGGCGTTGCCTGGCTGCCTTGTCATCTTCTCGCTAGCTGCATTATCTTGTCGAATTTTTGGGACTGTCTAAGGGGTCCCCAGAGACCTCATGGAGAACGGGCTGGTGGGCCAATGAGTGGGGTGGGGACGTGCACCCCCTACAGTTGTCGATGTAACCCTCTGTCTAGACACCTGAGGTATCACTCCAGGAACAGTCATGACGTGGAGAGGAAGGACACTCAGTGCGACTTGGGGCTGGATGACGAGAGGCTTAATGCCCAGTATCGGCTGGATCTCCCTTCCTGTTCCCAGGGCAGAGTGGTATGTCGCCGATCTGGGTACTGATGGCAATTAGCTGACGAGGTTATAAACAGGCGCTGACTGCTTGTGCGGAGATGACAGCAGTTTATTATTCCTAACTGGATATCGTGCTGTCGCCCACACTTTCCTGTTTGTTCATTTTCGTTTGGCACGCCAACGCTAATGGAGCAGACGATACCGGCCAACTGAAGGTTGTCTATGGCGCAGACAATGAGCAGCCCAGGAATGCTGCACTGTCTTCTAGCTTCAGTTAATTTCAGTGTGTTTAGCTTAAGACCTTGTTTGTTGTTATTAGTTTTTTTTTGTTTATTTTCTTTGGACTCTCCTCAGGGACACCAAACGTTTTTTTTTTTCCACAGAAGTCAAATTGAACGCAGTCTCAGCTGAGAGTTTGTTTATGTTTTCCACTCCACTGAAGGGGAGCTGAGTCATAATTTTTGTGTGTATTATTTTGTGTCCACAATTGGATGACTCTGACTGCATTCGTACTTATTTACCTTTGCCTTTTTAATGGTTTTTAACAGTTTCATCAGATAACTAGCTTCATTTAAAGCTAGCTGATATTCCAGTTTTTATGAGGTAGCTATAGTAGTAAGTGTAGTAGTAGCTGCAACACTTTTTCAGCTCTTTACTCCATGTTAAGCAGAGTATTTTGTATCATATGAAACTACAAATGCCTGATGGGCACTGCTGTTTCAGTCCTATAAAAATGTCTTAAGGTAACATGTAAGCGTTTTATTTTAGATAACTGTTTACAAGTAGTGTGCTCCATTACAGCTTGCGCTGATGAAACAAAGGAAGCCACAGATATACATTAAATAAGTATGGAAACATCTCATTGTAGTGTTCTAATATTATGTTGATGCACGTGGCTAGATTGGATGTGTGACTGTAATCATCAGCCCTGTTGTGAAATTGTGCTCGAACCACTGCTTCATGGTACTCGTGGAATAGTATTGATACATAGGATCAGTCATAACAGCAGAATAAGACACATCTGACGAACTTCTATAGATATAGCTATAGAGATGATACTGTTGTAAATGTCATACCAAGAAGATGCAATACTTTGACTAGTGATCATGATTTGTTGATAAAAATACCTGAATGGCTAGAACAATACCTACAGCATTTTTGTAATTTTCCTTCGGTTTGGCTTACATTTCCTTTGGGGGAATAATGTTAGCCTTTTCAGTATTTTTATTCTTTTTAACTACTAACAGAAACAAAAAAAAAAACACACAGAAATGTGCTACGTATGTGTTTTCTCCCAGCAAACATCTGCCGAAACTCACTGGGTGCACCTGTTCTCCTGCTCACCACTACACTTTCACAGTGGTGCCATTCAACACGTGCCGTTTTAAAGCCAAACGCAGCTCTGCTCACCGCTTGATCTCATTAACTGCATTTATTAATGTAGCCCCCGGGGGCATTTTTCAGGCCGAGGGGAATCACCACGTATCGGTGCTGCCGCAGAGGGTCATGGAGGACAGAGCATGCATTGTTGGAGGCCTGGCTCTGCGGCGTGTGCCACATCATGCTTCAACTCGCTACCGTTATTGGGCCGTAGATCAGACGCAGCGCAATTATAAAGTTGCTCAACATCTCTCTTTCCCATCAAGATTTCACATGTTTGGGAAAAGGCAGATGCAGAGAGTAACACTGAAAGGAATTGAATTTCTACACCCCAAGGTATTTTTGCTGCATTTTTCCCTGCCTCTTTGCATTTTACAAATTTTTAATGCAAATATTTCTCGAGTCAGTTCTGAAATAATAATCTTCGTTCTACTGGAATTTAAGGTTGATGTTATGAGGCTCAGTGTTAGAATTCAGGATATTCAAGAGTTCAGCAATAAAGCAGTAAATGGCATCATATTGCTGCCAGCATATTTCAGTAGTAGAGCCAGAACTTTTCATTTTTCAATAAGCTTATACACAACTTTGAGCTGTAATAATTTTAGGTGCTCAGGGTTTTTTTACACCCTGGTGTGTAGGACATTTGATACCTTCACTTGAAGCTGTCAAAGCTTGTTCTAGGGTGTTTGGTTGTGTCTGACAGTTGGAATAAAAATAACAATATCTGGCACCGAGAGGCAAAACAGTTCTGACAAACACCCGCTATCTCTCACCCACAGCGGGACTTAACAGACACAGCATGTTTGTCTGATGCCATTTCATCCTATATTACTAAATATAACAAAAAAACTGTATGGAGCAAAAATGCTAATGAATCAGGCCAAAGCAGGTCATTTATTTATCTTCCCATTAGAGTCCTCAATCTGGAGAGGGATATTGGGTGAGATGCAAAAAAGCGATGCTCAAAGCGATAACTTAGTTGTAGTAGTAACACCAAGTAATTTCACCGCAGAGCAGCCAGAAACTGTTATTGTAAATAGATGGATGGATTCTTTACTGAGAACCATAGTTCCCCAAATGCACTCCTCTGTGTAAGGTGGGGTTTGGTGTGGAGCAAAACATTAATACATTAAAGGTAGTGAAGGAGAAACAACCTATCACAGCACAGCTAGAGAGTGGAAAGATGCCTAGGCACCAGACTCTGCAATCTATGAGACGCAGGTCAGTCCTCCATCACTGCCCTTCCTATCCAGTGTTTGCCACTTCTCTCAAAACCACATAAACCACCTCAGCCTATGGCACTCCACCCACCCATTAAGCAATATCATTCCTGTCAATAGCAGCCATTGTTGGCATCCCCTTTATGGTCCTTTGCTGTAATAGTAGTTTGGGGCTCATTGAAGCTTGCGTGGCATTTTCCTGTGTCCCCATGGAGACAGACAAGCCGTAGACTGAAGAAGCGCTACATTCCGTAAAAATTCAATTCTGAGCATTAACAAGAAGTCCCCGAAAAGCCTGCTGATGGAAATGTGCTAATTCAGCAAAAATGGGGCAACAGCAATAGTACATATTTTTCACATTTGCGGCACATTTGAAAATGCCAGTAAGTATATATGATGCTGGTCACAGATGCACCTCTGCTTTTCTTTTTTCTGCGAAAAAAATCCCCAAACCTGGCGGTGATGTCACAATCAGGAATGGCTGATTCCTTTACTCAAATAGCGACAGGAACTGTAGTCGGTTGACAATCAGCCATTGGTAAGTCAGAGCAATATAAATTTCAAACCAGAACATCCCTGACAACATACAAATAATCTTTGATTAGTGGATAAATCAACCCAATAGCACTACGATATAAACTAATTAGCAATGCTACATCCTTTTTGCCCTAGATATTATCATAATTACATCCACGCTCAGTATGAAAATAATAATATATCAAAATGGTTCTGTAATATATCAAAATGGTTCTGTAAGTTTCTTCTAATTTTGCTAAGTTTACTCCAGAACAACAGCAACATCTCCCATCAGCTACCCTTTGATGTTCAGCCTTAATTACATGATTTTTTTTAACCTTAAATTCACCATGGGCATGCTTTACGCATGCTTATCATACCTCGCATTTTTTAACAGTCGAGGAATTTAACCTGAAAGAGTGACAGTGCAGGGAGCACAAAAATAAACCACAACTTTAGAAAGCTTATTAATCAGTCAGTCCTGATGCCTTTGGTGAGAGCTGTCGACCTCAGATTTGAAGGAATCTCCTAAATTAGACCTTTTACAAGATAAATGTTATGGCATTCTTAACACAGCCTCTAATCTGATTTAATGTTAATGTTTTAGAAGGGGAAATGTTCTATGGATGGAGGTGAACCAAAATCTTGGGCGGGGGAGGTTCAGAAAGACTAGCACAGGATGCAAAAATGTGGTGCCTCAACACAGGAACCACAAAAGGAACTCAGCTAAACACGTTTCTAGTTCTTGTTAGCCGTACTTCGTCTTATGATATTTACGACAAGTGATAAATTGTTGTTTGATGTCTTGCAGAAATCTTCCGGATAATTAGTTTCTGTAGGGCTAGGCCTTGGCTGACGGTGAAAGATGCACACCAGATGGAGGCAAGAAGAAATGCCCCAGAGTGTTTTTGTCAGACAGTGCGGCTGAATCATGGGACAACCATTGCCCAAAGGGCTTTAGCCGAGCCTCAACCCCGCGTCCTTCAACGTCAGCCCTCAGCCATTGATTAACAGCATCTCACATCCTCAACCTGCCAAGCGGGAGCGCGGCATTCTGGGAAAACATCCCGGCACATTCCACAGCCAGCCTTGCTGCAACAGGTCTCTGTGGAAGGCATGCTTTTGAAGTGGCATTGATTAAATCACCATGTTGGAACCATTTTAGCTCCTGTAGATAGCAGCACATTTTAAATGGGCACTCAGATTATGAACTGACATTTCTTAGATATAATTCACAACGTGTTTTCCAGGCCAGACCAAAAAAAAAAAAACCTGACAACTATTTCCGTTCACCTGGGAAATATGAGAACTATGCAGGGCAAGTAACATGTGTTTGCCTTTCATGACCCAGATGGGTTCGATTAATAGACTCAGAATCTCAACTCATGTTACATCTCTTTTTAAGTTTATTTTTCCAGGTCTGAGTGTCGACTGCACTATTTTAAAACAAGCCAATGAAAAATGTCTTCATTGAAGTTAAGGTATTAGCAACGTTGACCGGATCCTTTTTGAAGTTCTAGCCTGCAATATAGACTTACTACTAGATTACTAAGTAGCTTTACAGCTAGAAGAAAACAAGGTCCACTAGGAGCTCTTCACTAGAGCTGGAAATATCTAGAAAGGTCAACCTTCATCGCCATGTAACTCATTCTACTTCCTTTCAGCAACTTCCTGAGTTACTGAAAAAACTAAGGCAGAGAGCGGAGTCACGTACGCACGGGCACATACGCACACACACGGAATTCCTGTAGCAATGTGCATGGTCGTGCCCCTATGGCACAGCAGTCTGGCATGCAGCTCTGTTAATGATTCTCAGAGTTTGGTGCGAAATCCGAGGAAGCAGTTAGGAGGTTATGAAGAACAGAATCCACTCATTTGTGCGTAAGTCACTATGCTCTGCCATGTGATCGCAAGAACTTCCACAGCCTTTAGACTCTGTTGGTCTTCTTGAATTTCTTGAAATTCTCTATGTGTAGACTTATACTATTTAATTTTGCTGCTAATGGTGTTGTATAGCATGATGTAAACTCAGCAACCCATTTTGAAATCCCTGATTTTCTTGGATCTCTTTAGTTGTTCATTGCATCATTTATTATTTTAAAATGATGATTTCGTTACAATAAGGAAGTATTGTCTTCTTTATAAAGTTGCAGACATTCTCATCATAAGGAAGCCAAACATTCAATTAGTGGTTCAGAAGGCATGGAACTGGGTGGCTTTCTAAGCCTTCGGTTCAAGATCAAGCATCAAGCTGTGCAAATAAATCCTCTAAGCAAATGTGCAATGCTACCAATCTTAGATTTATAATGACTTAATTAGGCTTAAATGCTATTATGCTGATGACAGGATTTAGCTATAAATTTTGCATTGTGCAATATCAGAAATCAGTTACACTGTACATATTTATTAATTTGTGAGATGAGCCTGGAATTTACTGTAGCAGCGGAGCAAAGCATGTTACAGAATATGGATATTGGAAAACCATTGACAGTATCTGAGACATTGGTTTGGGACATTATGATTTCTATTGTTCTAATGATATCATCGCTATTGCATTACACTGCATCCCGAAAGTACATAATTTTCTTAAGATGTGTCCTAAAACAAGTAAGTAAAATATGGCTTTAATAGCCTAAGTACTCAGCATCGGTATATTGGTGTATGTAAAATCAGGTGGATTATGTTTAAAAGCTTGACCTCTGCTGACACTCATGAACAGAACAGTTAAGCACTAACAAGCATTTTCAAAGCATACGGTGAATTAGGTGAAGTCTCCGTTTGCCCTCCTTTCAACTACGAATCGAAAGTAAGGGGAAGGGAAATTACAGAACACACACCAATCTGTAACTGCAAGTAAACCACAGATCAGCTCTGGAATCAGCCAGAACAAATAAAACCAACTGAGCATGGATTGTACACTAGGCGACTGGAGGTGACTGGCAATGTTCTTAAGTATTAGTCCAAAAAGCTTTCATCAGCTCAACACCTGATGGGCAACTGCACCCCTTTCCCTAAACCACTTATTTTTTAAGGTAACGTTCAAAAGCTTTATACATTAGTAGACAGGCAGAGAACATACAGTGGCTGATTGGGGTCAGCCCTCGTCCTAGCATAAAGGCACATCGCAGCTTAGGAAGTAGCTGTCCCAGGCCTTTTCCTCTCTCACTCGAGAGTCGACATTCAGTCCCAGCGACGGGGGGGACCTCCGTCAACCCCTCAAAGGCTAGGGGGTTTTCCCAAATCCATCTCATTGTACTGAGGCTTGTAGTAACAGTGCCCTGTGATTGATTGGTGAACATCTATACTAGCTAGACTCACCATGCCACAGCAATCTGCTGGACTCTGCTGAACTCCAGCCCTGTTATTAGTGGGCAATGCGCCAATTATGCGGGATTTAAAACAGCCCTTATTACAAACACGATGCGCCTTCTCTGATATTAGGACGAGAATTTACAGCCTGTGAGTTATTAATGACTGTAGCTGCCGGGCACAGTCAATGAAGCCATTCAGTGAGAAGTGAAGACTTCTCTTGGAATTAAGTTTCTTATATTTAACATTCAGACACGTTCCCAAGAAATTAAAATGTGTAGCAAAGGTAGCAAAGACTCAGATGTTGCATTATTCATAAATTATTTGATAATGCATTCTTTTCAGGTACTTAAGTATAGACCATATATATTCATGAATTACACCATAGTAAATTTAGTTGGTTAAAATGAGCAAATAGCCATATTAGAAATTCAAAACAGGAATATTTTCACTCATGTTAGAATTAAATATTTAAAAACACAACATTAATTTCCACATACAAATGATTATCTTTGTATTTCTATTTACATAAGTACAGACAAATGTGTTTAGGAAACTGAGTGGTTTTTGCAATTCCAGAATAAATTGGGATCCTCTTATAATGTATGAAGGGTATGCTGGGTACTTAATGACGTGACATGGAATAAGAAGTACATACTCACGCGAGGGAAAGGGGCAAGCTAAAGTCAGCAGACTGAGGAGCCATTTGTTAAGCTTTGCCGTGGGACGTCAGAGGTACAATACCGTTATGCCAGACAGGGAGGCAGACACAGGAAAAGCAGGCAGAAATCGAGAACGACTGGCATGGGCTCCATAATTACTGGATAAAAGCCCTTCCATCCTAAAAAAGACCCTGGTGCACAGAGAAAACAGTGTTTCTTGCAAGTGAAGACAACGGTTGCTAAGAAAATATGCTGAAAGCTTCCCCCAGGCGTTTGGCAGGGCAAAACCACAAATTAAGGTGCCGTGGTGAGGAGGCATTATGGGCCTCCCCTGTGTGGTCCTCTACCCACCACAGGCCTCTCAGCCCCGCTCCCCCTGCTGGTGCTGCAGCGACAGTGCACCCCCCTAAATCACAGGGAAGGGATCAGTTATGGCAGATGATCAGGTCTGGGACCGCTGCTCACGTGTCACTGTTTGTTGTCGCTGTTGTTTCCCAGCCGTCTGCCATTGGCCGATACGGAAGTGCAGTGGGGCCTCCACAAAGAGAGATGTCCTGCAGAACACCACAAAAATGTATTTATAAAATATTTTACATAATTTTCCCCACCCCCAGCTCTGTAAGTGTGGAGTTTGCATTGCTCTCCCTCTGCAATCCAAAACCATGTCAGTTGGTTTCTCCAAATTGTGCGTGTGCTCTGCAATGGCCTGGCATCCCGTCCAGGGTGTCCCCCACCTTGTGCCCTGTAAAGAACTGGCATCCTGTCCAGGGTGTCCCCTGTCTTGTGCCCTGTAAAGGACTGGCATCCTGTCCAGGGTGTCCCCTGCCTTGTGCCTTATGATGGACTGGCATCCCGTCCAGGGTGTCCCCTGTCTTGTGCCCTGTAATAGACTGGCATCCTGTCCAGGGTGTCCTCTGCCTTGTGTCCTGTAATAGACTGGCATCCCTTTCAGGTTGTCCTCTGCCTTGTGTCCTGTAATAGACTGGCATCCTGTCCAGGTTGTCCTCTGCCTTACATCCTGCAGTGCAGTGGTATTTCCCCCAGGTTGTCCTCTGCCTTGTGCCCTGCAATGGACTGCAATTCCATCCAGAGTGTCCCCTGCCTTGTGCCCTGTGCTTGCTGGGATAGGCTCTATACCCTATAATAAACCGTTTTGGAAGATGAACAAATGGATTAAATGGTATTGTCATATTGTTGTTGTTATTATCATTACTATTATTATATTACATTAGATTTTACAAGCCCATAAACTGAGGCATGAGAAAAGTAATTTATAAATGCAATACTTCACAGTCTTTGTGTGAGTAGTTCAGCCCATGAAGAGAGAAGACACCATCTAGCCTCTGGTGGCAATGGGGGAACGTTTTTGTGATCTCTACTAGAGATGGGGAGTCGACTCCGAAAGAGTCGATTCCTCGACTCTCACTAGCCCTAGTGTCGGAATCGACTCCAGGTCAGAAATCGACTCCCAGTGTCGAGTGTTTTTTTCAAGTTCAACACAGCAACAGTTCATTATAACGAAAAGATTATAATGAA
>JAODKL010000081.1:3353742-3363742 GCA_026780765.1 Petrocephalus schoutedeni | reverse complement strand
GGGTGGGGTGGGAGCACGTTTCATTTTAGTTTAGTTTAATTCATCTCAGCTTCGGTCTTTGAAACGCGCAGTCTCCATCAGCGCGACGGCTGTCGAAGGTGTGGTAGCGCTGCAGCTCTCTCTCTCTCTCTCTCTCTCTCTCTCTCTCCTGTTTGGTTTTCCCCCCGAAGCCGGCCGTGTTAGTGCAGTGACATCCCGGCGACCGCTGCTTGTTCTGCAATTTTTGTCATCTGGACTGGCAACGGTGCCGAGCGGGGAGTTCGGAGGGGAAATACCCAGGGCTGAGAGTTCTGTCAACATCCTGCGCCGTGGCCGGCCGCATTCCCTGCACCGTGGCCCGCTGCATTCCCTGCGCCGAAGGACAGCCCGACCTCAACGCCCATAACTAGTCCCTCACGGAAACTAAACACTGCTCCTGCGCCTGGCTTGTATACCGCCGGCAGGCTGCTTTTGAAAAGGCCTCCCTGTGTTGTGACACGAGACCGAAGCCCACATGTGTGCACTTAAAAGGCTAAATCGCTCCATTTCGCTCCACAGAATCGCTAAACTGGTGGAGCTAAACTGATTACCTCTGATAGGCAGAACAGACTTGGGCATTACAATTGCATGTGACTATTGGGTGACAACAGGCTGAAAGCCGGCTGGGGGCCTGTGTCACGAAGCCAGATGTCTCGCTTACCCGGATAGCCTGTCGGATTTATGGTAGCCGAGTTTAAATGGATTTTATCTTTGTTCACTTACATTTAGCCAAGACTACTTTAATTAACAAGTTATCCGACAAGTTATCTAGCTATGCAAGATATCCTGTTATAAACTAACTCTCTGCACTAGGCACTCAGCTCAGAACTATGTACCTTGAGTTTCAGTTCAGTGGTAACACAAATTCCCAGCTTTTGATCTTTTTTTTCTACAGTTATAGTTGTTTAGTTCCTGAGCTGATGCATTTTTTTCCGAAGCAACTCATGATTTTACCAGTTTATACAGCTGGATGTTTTAATGGCAAGGATAAACATTAAGGATATGTGATTAGAGAAAACACCTGCCACGTTCTCCTACTGGTCACCTAGGCCTAGGTCATGCAGATCTCTGTGACAAAAGGTCACATTGTAGTACACCGGTAATTCCAATGAGCTAATCTGACATCGCTGAGCTAGAGAGCCATTAGAGGATCCCGGACTGGCATGGGAACCTGTAAACATACCCTTGTTTGTGTCTACTTGAGAAAGGTACCTTTACTCTACTTTTTGCCTTAAGGTTACAGATGGGTTACCTACAGTCTAAGAGTGTTCCTGCAGATCCAGAAAGCCAATCAATGTCTTCGCCACCTGCAGGAGGTGACCGTCACTTACTCTGCCTGAGTCATTGCCTGTGAATTGCTCTTCAGCTTGGTACGGTCATGCCAGCCTGACCAGCCTGTTCATCTGACTTCAGAGCTTCTACTTAGCAGACGTCCATGACGAACCTGAAGGCAAACGGGTGGTGAAGTCAATGCAAGCCCATGCCAAAAAAAGCAGCATGACACCCCTCACACCTGGCCTCAGTTTCTAACTCTGCATGGGATTAGCTCACTGGAATCACTGGACATTCTGCGGGCAGGCTCCCCAGGTTACTATGGGCAGACTGCCCAGGTTACAGTGGGCGTGCTCCCCACGTTACTGTAGGCAGACTGCCCAGGTTACAGTGGACATGCTCCCCAGGTTCCTGCAGGAAGTCTCCCCAGGTCCTAGGTTCAGGCTCTCCAGGTCCCTGCTGGCAGACTGGCCAGGTTACTGTGGGTGGGCTCCCCAGGTTAATGCATTCGGGCTCCCCAGATTCCTGTGGGTGGGCTTCCCAGGTCCTAGGTGTAGGCTCCTCAGATTCCTATGTGCGGCCTCCCCAGGTTATTGCGGGCAGGCTCCCCAGGTTACTGCTGGTTGGTTCCCCAGATTCCTGTGGGCAGGCTCCCCAGGTCCTAGGTGTAGGCTCCCCAGGTTGCTGCTGGCAGGTTGCCCAGATTCCTGTGGGTTGGCTCCCCAGGTTCCGGCAGGCAGGCTATCCAGGTTACTGTGTGTGGGCTCCCAAGGTTACTGCGGGTAGGCTCCCCAGGTTTCTGCGGGCAGGCTGCCCAGGTTCCTGCGTGCAGGCTGCTCAGGTTACTGTGGGCAGGCTCCCCAGGTCCTAAGTACAGGCTCCTCATGTTTCTTTGGGGCGGGCTCCCCAGGTTACTGTGGGCGGGCTCCCCAGGTTACAGTGGGTGGGCTCCCCAGGTTACTGTGGGCAGGCTCCCCAGGTTACAGCGGGTGGGCTCCCCAGGTTACTGTGGGCGGGCTCCCCAGGTTACAGCGGGTGGGCTCCCCAGGTTACTGTGGGCGGGCTCCCCAGGTTACTGTGGGCTGGTTCCCATTCACCAGCTCCCCCAGGTTTCAATGTGCAGGTTCCCCAGGTTTCTACAGGCAGGCTCCCCAGGTTCCTTCAGCCCTACCTGGTGTCCCCCTCCTTCTCTGCCGTCCCCTGAATCAGTGACCTATCCTTTTCCACACATACCTTGATTGTTATATGCATGGGCGTCATGCATCTTATGTTGTAGAGGGGCTGCAGTGTCATATGCAGCATATAATTGCCAAGTTTAGCATGCATCTGAAATCCATTTGAAAACCAGTGTTTTCTGTGTTGAAAACCACACAGAATTCAATTAAATACTGTAAATACAGGAAAGAATCAGTCGCAAGCAATGTTAATTAGATGTACTGTCTGAAATCGCTAAATAGTGTAAAATAAACTGAACCTAGAATAATAAATGGGCACATGGGCCATTTTTTATTATTTTTTTAAAATTTTCAATGTTTTTTTTTTCAATTGTTTTTCTTTAAATAGTAAGCTCTATTGCAAGTAAGGTCTACAAGCTACTGTACTGTCTTAGCTGAAGAGTAAGAGTGGTGCTCAAGAGGGCGTCTCATTCTGATTAACATCAAATGCAACAGATTTCTCTCTTTTATTTCATATTACTCTCTATCAAAACTCCTATGATGAGATGCCTGCTGCCTGGATCATTTTTAGAAAACCTGTCGATGGCAGCTGCCAGTTTTCAGATATCTGTGTGTTGTGCAAAGCACCAAGAGAAGCTGCCTGGTCCCTGTTAGCGTAAATACATCTTAAATGTATGTCTGAGTGACTTTAATTCCCCTTATTTTAGCTCCCTTGTTATCATCGAACCATGAGGCTTTGGTTTTCGAAATTATATGGGGTAGGAAAAAAATAAGTAGCTTGGCATCGCCGTGTCACCAAAGCGACAACGTGCGCTGGCCCTGAAACGCGCAATAAACACAATATCGATAACCAGCACTGCGGAAAAGCCAGCTCAGAACCCGTGCCATCATCCTGGATGGTCAAATCTCATGGCCGACAGAGTAATTATATCACTGTTGGTGCCTCGATAAAATCCAGATAAACAGCTAACCCTGTCCTCTGACCCTAGACTTGCAAGATGCAGAAATTGATTAATTGCTATGTCCTGGTATTTGCATAAATGTTACTGATTGTTACTGATTGTGCACGGCGAAGATGCCCGTGATTAATTGATGCATTGCACCGACCATGGCTGTAGAATGGACACTCTAATCTAACTGGTCTTCTCTATACTTTGCCATGTTAAAAAAATTTATAAAAGACAGCTATCTTGCAGGAGGGAAGGAGTCCAGTCAGCAAGTTGTAGTCCGGTAGCCAACCCAAACATAAAGAGCGAAGTGTAAACTCCCACTCTACCAAAGTGCTTTTTCAATGTCAATTTTTCTTGCTTCAGTTCAAGTGTTTTGCTCCTCAATAGCAGCCCTTAGGGGCTGATGTTTCCATTGTTCAGCTGTCCAGCTCTTTGGGTATCGACCATTTTGGCTAACCTCAGTCGGCTGGAATTGTTAAATATTGACCGAATGGTTTACATAAACTGAAAAAGGCATGAGGGCAACTGAACCGAACTTGTGTCAACACGGGAAGTCGCCCCACGTCCAGCCGCTTCCCCTGGACGGTCGGGCCTGTCCGGCATGTCGCCGTCTTCATCTGGAGTCACCCTGTTCTCGTTTTTTTTCTGTGTGAGTTACTGAACCCAGATGGGCGTCCATGACCAGATCATATGGTATATGGGGCCAAAATGCTAACCCAAAATGACATGAGTACATCTGACATGAAATGAAGTAATCTCAAATTCCTCAGCAGTTCTCTAACTGATCACAAACAGCATCAAGGCTGCCAGGTAATGATATCTTTGGCAGTACAGGGGGTTGCGGCTTTGAATATAGCCTCAGACTTTTGCGAGTGGTTTTTCCTTCCCACATTACAAATAACATGCTGTCAGATAAGTAATAACAAATAATGGTGTTTTTATCTACTCCCAAGAAGGCGGCAAACCCAGCTCAGAGTGCTTGCCTGCAGCTCCCTATGTAGTAGGACTGAAGCATTTGAAATATCACCAGGAAGTTTTAAACGAAAACTTCCTCACAATCTCGAATTTAGGACAAATTTAGGCCACCACCTCAGCGATTCCGACTCAGCCCTTAGGGTTCTAAGAGGCCCCTTCATCTTCGACTTTTATTGCACACTTTTATTGCCACGGCCCCCCCCCCACACACACACAGTGACCCTGATGGTAACTTTATGAAAGATTTGGGGATTGATGATCTGATCTGTGAGGCAAGCTGGCATCGCACTTTCTGGCACTCCATGCAGGTTTTTGACTCTTTTGCTTCTGTGTTTCCCCTGACTGTCCGAAGGTCCCAGAGCAGATGCCTCTATAAGCCCCACCCATTCTATACCTCTGCTGCCCACAGTTCCCAATCTTATAACGATAAACTGGCAGCCTGGCAGCCCGCAGGAATATACTGCTATGGTTTCCGGTGGCTGCTGGCTATCCATTTCCGAACACTGCAGTCCCGAATTAGGAAGCGTGCTAAACAGAATGATTCGGAATCTAAAACATATACTTGTTCTTGTTCCGGGATCATAACAGTGAGCTCTTTTTATTTTTAAATTCCAGTTATGCCCGCATCTTTTTGGTGGCACACATAAATGGGCTGTCACCAGACCCCGGAAAGTAAAGGCCACATTTTGTGGTCAGTTTGTTTCTTTAAGAGGCCTGATTGTCATTTTAGGGTGGCCTTCATTTGCTTCAGAAAAATGAGTAACCGTACAATAACAGGCCGGCATTCCCCTCGAGTTTCAGCGGCAGCGACAAGCCGATTTGTACAAACTACTTCAGTACAGTGGCTCGGGTCTGCATGTCGTATGCGTGAAGAGCCTTTTGCATGCAAAGCAGTTTAGAGGATTACATCTAGTTACATATGCTTTAAAATACTCCTGAAATGTATTAAATAAACCAAATATGACCAGATTTGTATTATTTGCACGATAATTATACACCTATGACATGCGTTTCTGATCTACTCACATGTATTTTGACTTAAGGCTTTGTTCACAAATTACATAAAACTATCGTATGGATATAGCTGGTGAAGACGGGGAGAAATTAAAGCATTTGGAAAGGTATTTAAACTTCCAGCAGCCCGTAGGCGTTGAACCTGCCAGCAAACCCCCAAGGACCTCTAATATAATCATTAATCATGTGACTGAGAGTCATATTCTCTTCTATTGCAATCTAGATTGTGTATGCAGAATCTGCCCTTCACTGGATCTAGATTTCACACCACATTTAAAAATATACTTCAAAGACGGATCTTCAAAAGGCCAGGACTGATAATATTTCAAATAAAAACGATGCAGTGGTGGAAAATGTATAGTAATAGGCACCACATGGTGAGAGGTTTTAGTCAAATACTTGGAAATGTTTCCCTGTGGCACCACAGCTGTCTGGGCAATAGAGGTGATTGCAGAGGTAATTGAAAATGTGACAATTGAAGAGGTAACTGAGAACGCAAGTGTGAATATAACAATAATAATTAACACAAGATCTCAAGCAGGGTGCTTTAGCTTATGAAAAAAGAGAAGAGTCTGACCTAATGAAAGTGCAGGATGGTCTGGACAAAATGCAAACAATGGGCCTCATCTAATGCAAATGAGACACATGGCAGTCAATTGTTCCTATTGGTCCTCAGTCCTTGTAATTCAAGCGGTAAAATTAACATATAAATATGACTGTTTGTATAAGGCTAATTCACAAAAAGACTCTAACAACAAGGATAACAAGGATGCGCCCCCTAGTCATCCTTATGGTAAGTGTGACGGTGAAGGTCATGCAAATGAACTGGGGGCAGTGTGCAGGTCAGTGGCCGTGGCTCAGAGGTTCAGTGGCTCAGAAGGTTACTGGTTCAAATCCCAGGTACAGTAGAATGATTTTGCTATTGGGCTCCTGAGCACGTACCCCTATTACTCCAGGCACTGTCTGAGCTGGTTTTCTTTGGATAAAAAATGTGAGGCTAAATAAATAACATGTAAAATGAACTATACATAAGTAGTTTACAATGCTCTGGTATCTCATTGGTAGCAGTCAGGTGAGCACTGGTGGTTGCATAGGCTGATTGCACCTTTTACTAAGATCTCAAGATCTTCCAGGACTAGGAGACGCTCCTTGATGCGAATATGAAGGCTGCACTTCAGCGAGTCTGCTCTCATTTATCTTCTTCTTCCAGCATTGTGCAGGCACCCAGGAGAAGTTGGACAGTCAGCAAACAGAAACCCGGCCCATGCCTTTGTGTGGCCCACCTGTCGATGCTGTTGTGATTCCCTCTGAATAGGAATTTATTGTTTAATGTTGGGGATGAATAGGTTTCTCCCCAGGTTCTGGCAGCGGCTCCTTCCCAGGTGTTCGGGACTAAAACTGGATCGCTCCCAAAGCAGGCCGATCGCAGCTGAGCAGATCTGTATCTGTGGTGGCCTGCTGCTGAGACAAAGGGGGCCGCAGTTGGATGACATTGCTGAAGATGATGGATGGTCACGTGGAGGCCGTGTCACATGCCTACTCTAGTTCTGAGTGTTCTCTTTAAATTATACTCTTTTTTACCTTAAGAAAAATGTCGATATAGAACTGCACCAGAAAAACATTCTTCGATGATCTGTAATGGCTTTTGTCAAAACAGGTTTGACGACCTTATTGGTAATCTACACTTTTTCACTTGCAGGAGGTGTTTCTCTTAAATCACTGACCTGTGGGACTTGTTATGTGTTCTTACAAGCCAGTGCTCCTTTAGGTAAGATACTTAAAGCCCATTTGATAAAGTAGCATAATAGTCTGAAACTAAGTGAAATTCTGGAAACTGAATGGAAGTTACATTTATACAGCACTTTTCAAGACCCCCAAAGTTTTTTACAGAAGCAATGGGGAGCCACTTCAACCAGCACCACTGTGCAGCTCCCACCTGGATGATGCGACGGCAGCCATTCTGCACCAGTATGCTCACCACACAGTAGCTAAGCTGCTGAAGGGGCAGGAGAGAATTCACCAATTAGATACTGGGGATGGTTAGGAGGCCTGATTTGATAGGGCCACAGTGGGCAATTTTAGTCAGGACATCGGGGTACCACCCCTACTCTTTAGAAAGATGCCCAGGGATCTTTTATGACCTCAGAGTTACTGGACCGGGGCACTGGGATCCATACTGACCACAGGATGGGCTAACCCAGGGGTGTCAAACTCCAGTCCTGGAGGGCTGGAGCCCTGCACATTTTTGGGTTTACTCTCATTTAACACACCTGATTCAACTCCTCACAGCTCCTTGTGCTAATTCCGCACAGCTCTTTAGCTCAATCATTTGTGGTGGAACAGGGAAAGAACTAAACTACACAGGGCACCGGCCCTCCAGGAATGGAGTTTGACACCCCTGGGCTAACCTGTTGGCCACATCAACACGTCTTCCAGCTTAGTTCTAAGTTGGCCTCCAATCCAAGTATTGGGCTGACCCAAACCTGCTTAGCTTCAGATCAATTACCGAGTCTGAACTGCAAGTGGCAGAGGAATAGGAAAGGCAGCTGTTACGTTCGATCAACAGAAACCTGTAGACACAAACACGGGGATGTCATGAGAATATGTGATATACCAGCAGTACACCCACATTTCTCCAGTGAAAGATTGACGAAATGGAATATATAGCACCGTGGGCATGACAAACCAAGCCTGAAAATGGAAGCCCATACAGACCCAGTCTTGCTGCCGACACATCAAACATATAGAAGTCTATGCAGTTGTCAGTGATGCAATTAAGGCTTTCTCTTGTGCTGAGTCGTTTGGACCTTGCCTAAGCAGTTATGAGTTTTAGTTGACTTTGGTTAGTTACAGAGGTGGATAGTTCAGATTTAGAAGGTAAACATCCAGACCAAGATTTTGTTTCAACCAACCAGGTGAGTACTCTGTGACAGTGACTCTTAGTTTAGTGCTCAACTAGTTTGTTGAAACAAAATCTCGGTCTGGGTTTTTACTGTCTGGACCTGAATTATCCACCTCTGGTTAGTTAACTAAACAGATGAACTTCGGGGTATAACCCAAGAAGAGTGCACCAGGTGAGAACCATTGGATAAGTGGATATGAATGTTCAACTACTACACTTGAATGTATTATGCAACATCTTGTCAACAGAGACACTACCAAAGCCGTCACACTTGATTGTTATTGTTCATTTATGGCCACTCAGGTGAGCGTTTCTGCTCCTGGGAACAGCTGGCCAATTTCACAAAAGGTCCCAGCACTCTGTGAGACACACAACCCGGCATGTGGCTCCCAAACATGTCCACCACCCGCCATGCGTCAAGAAATGCTTCAGTTAGGAGTCGCGGATCAACTAGAGTCCATATTCCGCGAGCATTGCCCTCGGACCGTTTTCATGCACGTTCGCTGGTCTGCTGGTTGTGGGACCAGGTGCACACATCGATGGAATGTATCAGGTCAGCACGAAGAGATCAGATAAGATATCGGACTGAAAGGGAACCCATATGACCTAAATCAGACTTATCATGGGAATTTTTAAAAGAATGAACTGGACTTGAGCATTAATGGGGTAAAAATAGATTCCTCACTGGTGTGGGCAGATTTCAAACAGAGACAACAAAGTACTGCTGACCGGTACGGTGCTTAGGGAAACCCTCATGATTACCTCATTAAAATGTTTGGGTCAGTCACCGGCCACGTGCAAGTAGTTTGGAATTCCTGCTATCCAAAGCATGAAGGACACAGTTCTCCCCTCTCATTTTCAGGTGCTCCTGACCAGGGCACGTATTGTGAAAGTGACGCAGAGTTTGGAAAGGGGGAACTGGAGAAATACAAAGAAGCCATAAGGGCCACTTCGGGGTGGCGTTTCCCAGCTGAGGGTGAGTGGCACAGCTGAATGAACTCTACTGGAGCATGTGATAGAGCTGGGGAATGCTCTCAGGTGCAGGAGCGACCATCACTGCGGCACATAGCAGCGGGAGCCTCCGGGAATACACAAAAAAAAATACAAAAAAAAAAACAGCACCCCACCTTGAAATGGACAACAGATGGTTCACAGAAGTTCATACATGTATGATTTATGCATAGAACCAGGGTATATTATTTCTGAGACTTTACATTACTTGTATTTTTTCTTTTCTTTTCTTCTTCTTTTTTTTGCTATTTAATCATATCCAGTCATACGTTCTGCAGAACAGGAGAACATCTATAAGCCGACCCTAACTTGCCTATACAGACTGGTGGTGCGCTGTCAATCAATAGTGCACTAAAATATGTATTCATCCAGAGTGAAAGCCAATTCACATTTTTTTGCCAATCATTCTTTAAAAATCTTTGCATTGTAATGATTTCCCCCCACATCTTCATAGTTCACTCCTAAAGGAAAAAAGGTAATAAAATTGAATGTACTGGGGAGAGCTTGGCCGTGTAATAGTTTAAGGTCACAGTCCCTGCTAGCGTATTGTCACCAGACCTGATGAGAAAATTTCTCTGTAAGCTTGTTCATAAATAAGCTTGATCATGAACATATCATAAGCATATCGGCCTTGGTGGGCCTCATGAAGAAACGTATAACTGATCAATTAAATGAAAAGAGCG
>JAODKL010000081.1:3336738-3351125 GCA_026780765.1 Petrocephalus schoutedeni | reverse complement strand
GGCCACCCCCTCAAGCCATTGCCAAGCCAAACGTCTTTGGGGATTCCTTTCCTCTCTGGAGATCCATTACGTCTCAGTTCTTGCCCCTGAGGTGTCAGATGGGCTGTGCCCTACCCTCGCGGCCAGAATCTCAGGCGCACTCCGGAGACGTGCATCGAGGATGCCCTTCTAGCCTTAGCAGTGTCATCGATAACCGACGCAGCGAGTTTCTGAGATCTCACTTCCCTTTGCGACGGAGAGCGCTGCGTATCCCACAGAAGCAGCACCCGCACGTAGGCTGCCATGGCGATCACACATTAATGCGTAGAATAAACACGAGAGTACGGTCACCTCCAGGCCACCCTCCCATCAGGCTGCTTTAAAGTCTTGCGCATAGCTGCATTTCATAATATTGAGTTTCCCTGAAGTTCCTCCTGGTGTGCGGGGCTGTAGTCTGTTTGGCAAGGTGCAGCCGTGAGTAATGGTGGAAAGAAATGCTTTATTTTGAAACCTAATATGTTTGAACAATATTGCAGGAATTGCAAACCTATCCAATGAAAATGCAAAATCAAATTTGTAAATGTTGTATGATATTCTTCTAAAGATGTTTTACTGCCCCCAGTTTATCCATCAATTTGTCATAAATATCAATCACAATAATCTATATTCTAGGTCTGACCTGTACATAAAGTGCGGTCTTATAATACCTTAGTGTATTATTAATGTAATAATAAATATGTGCTTCAGAATACTGTAAACTGTGGCTTTTTCAAAGAAATGCTGTGTTCTGATTGCAGACAGCCTGACCCTAAGTGAAACTTTGTCAGCCAGTCTATGAAGGCTTGCATGCTTTCACTCGATGTTACTCCATGGAAACAGGCTGCTGGGATGTGTCATGGTTACTTTAAAAATCTTTAAACTTACAGATCCATATTGTAAAAAGGTACAACAGCTTCCCTTCCCAGGATCGGTGCATACAGTGCTCAGTGCTCAAGGCGAGGAGCTTCTGCAAGCAGCAGGAATCTGAAAGCACCCAGATGGTATTTCATTTAAGGGGGATAATACACAAATTGTAATTTTTCATTCTGCCGTAATTAACCTGATAAGACGCAAAGGCATTTCATAGTGCTATGCCTTTAATCGTCCGAGGGACCAATTATGCAAGGTTTTTGTGCCGGGATTCCACTGTATCTGTGTATAAGATGCTGGGCTCCCTTTTCCTCCCTAAGGTGCCAGAGGCGCATTTAGCGGGCCTCCGTCTGTGCGAGAGCTTCATGTGCGTGTTGGTATCCCTGTGGTCGGAAAAGGGATGCTCTGTAATTACTGCTCATTAAGGATTAGCGGGCCGGTGTCGTCTGGCAGATAGTCGTGTTGAGCCCTCATTATGGGGTCTTAAGGGATGATTGCGCTGACGCAAGACCTGGGGCGAGGCGAGGGTGGAGCCGTCGCTCCACTTTAGAGGGCGTACTGTGGCAGAAGTGACTTTGGAGGGGGAGGTAGCGGTTTGCCACTAGCCACTAGCCACTTCTCCGTAGTCCTCGATGCTCACGTCGTCCCCAAATCCGCCATCGTTAAGGGCAGACCTGGGGACTGTCTTTCAGCTGAAATGTTTTGCTGTCCAGGTTAACCATTTTTTGTTTGCTGCAGATGGCCTGCCAGCAAGGCAATACAGCCAGGGCTGTGATGCATAGAACCTGACTAGTTGGGACATGTCGTGGAATGCCTGCAATGCACACAGTGTCCACCAGGGGGAGCGGGCAGCTTTTACCACCTATTCGACTGGTTTTCTCTCAGCACGCCGTTGCTGCTCATGTGTAATTCAAGGAGAGTGGGAAATAAAATGCAGAAGCAGTCCTACCAAAGGGTGCAGAACCTGCTGTATATAAGCCATGGAGTAAAAGTGACCTAGTTACCTTAGTTGTGGTCAGTCACATTTTAAGGCAGCCAAGGCTAATGAACCAACACTGGTGTTTAAACTTGTTTGTATGCACTCAGCTCTTAAATTGCAGACAGTGAGAGTTTGTGTTTTTTTTTTCTTCTACATTTTCTTCCAACAAACTGCATGACTGGAGAACTTCTGCAGGACAAAAAAACGTTACAGACAGGTACATTGTTGAAAGATGGCACATCGCTGAAAACCATCTACAAATTGCTTCAGTGATATTTCTTTTATTGCCGTCCAAATCGTTAATTCTGTTTGTGATCAATCAATCAACACAAGTACGGGGGAAAAAAAAAAACAGTCAGCTACTCTGGGAAAGCACTGCGATGTAGAATATGCGAAGGAGGTATTTCGCTCTCTCTACATACATCAAAACCAAACCATACGACATGAATTCTAAAACATGCCTTGGTTTCAAACCTCTCTCAAGGCTTGGAAGAATTTATGCCTCAGATTCTGCTTTCAGCCTTGAAACGGGCACCACTGACTTACCATCTACACCACATGACGGGTAATTTTGAAGAGCAAAAATTAACTTGTAGCTCACGCTCAAAATTTTGACAGAACTGCACTAAAGGTAGACGAACGGGGTCAAGGGTGAGGGAGCGTGGTGCAGGATGGTCCCGTAGGCAGATTCCCTGCCTGCGTGCCCTTCGTTCCAGGGTGAATGCATTGAAATCCCGGTTGCTTCAGCGAGTGACATGGTCAGCCTGCTTGTATTCTTTGACTGCTTGGCTAGCCTCGCACCATTTGATCTACTTGGTCGCTTGGGCGTCGTTGAGTCCCATGATGTAGTAATGTTGAGTAGCTAGTGCTGCATCCTTGTCTGTGGGCAGTGTTTTGAAATGCCAGCCTAATGTGTTGGTGTCCTGGTTACGGTTACAATATGCTGGCCTTGGCTCACCCCCCTTCGCTGGCCTTGGGGAGCTATTCTCATTCAACGGCATTAATGCTCAACTCAGCAAATGGATCCTACAAAACCCTGCCTATTTTCACCAAGATCTGATTCAAAATTTTAATGCGTCTTAATTTGGTCAGATTTAGGTCATTTTTTTAAAGTATAGAAATGCCCCACAGCATAAAACTGGTTGAAAAATTGAGTGTTTTATGGAGCATGGTGCTTTTACATTAGCTGTACATCATGTACATTCAGACCTTAAGATATTTCAGTTCAGTCCACTCTTTAGAAGTATCATTAGAAGAAGCTTAGCCTGAAATGATGATCTGGTTTAGAGTATTTAGGAAATGGTCTTCTGACAAACCTCAAAATCTACACTAATACCAGGGAGCTGCATGTAACTTAAGGCAATTGCATGGTTTTATTGCAGTTGGGAATGTCTTTAAAATGCATTTGGCTCACTAACATCCGATGGTTTTTATCGTTTGGGTATCATCCCCTGCCAAGGAGACCACATTTCGGAAATATTGGCTTTTCAAAGAGGAGGTTCCAATCAAACATGGCCAATGATCTGTGCATGTCATGGATGACTAATTCTCAGATATGAAGGAGAAAAGCTTGGAATAGGAATATAAAGATCACCATCACAGGGGGAAGAAAGGATGAGGGCAATTTTAAGAGCCGGAAAACAAACATAGTTATAGCACTATTTGTCCTGTACCAAATATATTAATTAGTGAGACTTACCATGTCTTGAGTTTTCTGTCCCAAACCGCAGACTAGTTTCTTCAGCTGTCTTGATAGAAGCTTATGAAGGACTTTTAATCACCAGCACAGCAGGCCCATTTCACTCAACCGGCTTCTTGACACCCCCAGAAGATGCCAGTAGGAAGCTTGGTTGGGGAGGGGGGGTGTCCACAAGCAGTGCCTCTGTCCCCAATTGGGAATGGGCTGTCTTTAGGAATGCCTTGCAGAAGACCAAGTTACCTTTAGTGTGTGGTGGCCCCAAAGTCAGGTACACTGGCTGCTGCACGCAACAGAAGGCACCTTTCACAAAACACAGTACTTGGAAAGCATACTACAAAAATTATATTTCTTCTGAAATCTTGTCAAAAGGGTATTATATGCTTAACAGCACATCAGGGCTTTCCGCCAAGCTTCTTTAGCCCAGAGAATTAAATTTTAATCAGCCAAATAAAGAAGGGTACTCCTTCAGTTAAGGCTTGCATGTTTGCATAACTCACTTGTACCTCTGTTGCCCAGCAGTGCATGTTTCTCTTAATGCCTGCAGCAGGGTACACCTGAGTTTGCATGCTTGTGCCACGCGGTATCCCTCTGTTCCTGACAAATGAGGTGCAGAATGAGGTAAGCTAAAGGGCTCGCTCCCTCTCCACATCGCAGAAGAATGGGCTGTAATGGCATAGTAACGGTGGCCTCGCTTGTCACTGTTGGGCAGCTCTGAGAGGGAAACGACATGGAGAAAACATGACAGCCTGCAGATTGATGGCCTAACAGAGGGACAACATGCTGTCATGTTACATCCTCACATGTCTCAGAGCAATTAGGCTGCATGTTTCCATTCGGGAAAGCTGTGCTATAAGGCTACTTCTGTTTGGCTTTATGCTATCGGGCTAATAGTGCAGCGTCCTACCAGATTACCCAATAAGTCTGAACACAGTTCTTTTGGTTGGGAGCTAGATACCAAGAAGTCAATATCCATTTATATAGGAAGTTTCCTTCTAATGCTGCCTGTGACGTAGCACAGGATGTAGCCATTACATCATGTGAACTTTGACCCTGCTCTTCTAATGGTCCATAGAAAGGGCACCTCTTTTGCGAACAACGCCTTATGGTCAGTGTCTCGGGTTATGGGGATGTTTTAGGCATTCGGCGTCAGTGTCAGTACCCGGGTATTCAGAAGTGGGGGCATAGTCACGGCACCAGAGAATGAAAGATTTATCCTCCGGCCCACCTTATCAAGCCACAATCTTAGCTCGCAGAAGTGATTTAGGTGCAAGCAGGAAAGGTACAGATGTCTTACAGCTTGGGTTTTCAGACAGGCAGGAATGATGATGACCGGACGGTAAATTATATGACTGGACTGAGCTTGTACTTACTTGCTCTCTCAGATTTTGAGTGCTGGTACTGTGACTTATTATGAATTGGTACTTTTTTTTAGTAAAGTGTCATAAAATACAGTAAAAGATCTCAGGAATAATGACTGGAGAAGCAAAATATGCCTTCTGTTGGATTACTTTTTTGCGTGGTCGCCAGTTTGTGTGCCGGGATGACTGGTGACACAGAGTGAAACTGCAGAGGTCATATGACCACTGGCTGACTGGGCCCTTACACTAGGCACCCGATAGTCCCACAGAGCCCAGAAACGTTCCACCTCTTACCCACACTCCAGGCCCATCATTACATTACATTTTATTTATTTAGCAGACGCTTTTATCCAATTTTTGAGAAAAGCAAGGTCAGCCGGTCCCTTAAGAAATTGGGGGCTACGGGCTTTGCTCCATTCAAATCATTTTTATATAGTGCCTTTCACAACAGTCACCCCAAGGCATTTTACATGAGTGTGTTGCCACACATTACTACAGTTATACAGAAGTCACTCTACCGATGCTGGGATATTAACCGCTAACCTCCTGATCAGGCATGGCATCCTATCCCACTGATCCACTCGCCACACGATGGGCATTGGGTGTCGAGCATGTGGGATTAGGGGACATGTTCGCATGCAGTTCACAGTATTGGGGAATTTACTAACAAAAGTAATCCATTACAGGCAAGTTCAAGTAACTTCCCCAGCACTGATAGTTCATGAGCCACGCCAGCAGGCATGCTCCCCAAACCTCTAGGGACTTGAATTGGGAAAGACAGCCGTCTAGGGATAGCGGAATCTGTGATGACGATGCCCATGGTCACATCCTGGATGGATCAGTGCTGGAGCGGATCCCCTGTAGCTGTTCCCCCCCGGAATCCAGGGGGGGGGGGGAGGTGTGAGAACAACGTGAACTTAGCACAGATGATTCCACATAATGTAAAGCAGCACTGGTGATGTGAGAGGAAAGATGTAGCATTTGGCTAATGGAGCAGCCGTTACCAAAAAGTGTGGACTATAGGGCCACTGTTTGTTTCACAGTAAGCGGCATTGTGAGAACTCGTAGAGGGTACAATGTGTTTGTTAGATGGCCTGAAATTAACCTCACTGGACAACAGGCGTTACTTCAAATGAAACTGCATCTGGACTGGATCATGATCTGGATTGAAGGGGAACCTTGGATTCTTAAGCTTGGTGCACTGGAGCAAAACAAACTGCAAGAACTTTACAGCACTGGCGTTCCCATCCCTCAAGAGAAACGGAAAGAGACCAGACGATCTCCACGGAGCAGTCTAGGGTTCGCCTAGAAAATAGTGACACGCCAGACTCGATCTCAACACAGCAGTCTAGAGTTCACCTAGAAAATATGTTTTTTTCCCTCTGTAGAACATTTCAGGCTTAGGAGGGAAACACCTCAACATCTTCAACTCTGACAGCATTTTGAACTCAACTGGCATCTGACTGTGGTTTTTTTTCCAGCCGTTTCTCTCAGGGTAACTCTACGATTTAAAGGTGGCGGTCACTTAGCACAGCACATTCCAAGATAAAAGGCCGTTCTAGTTATGGAAACACATTTCTCTCTTTTATGAACATGCCATGTCACCCTGTCTGTTACAACACTGCATTTCACTGCTAGCCCCATACTTCTCCGTTGTCTGTGATTTCACATTTTTGAGCTGTTGTCTGTGGTACTTTTTTTCATTCTATGTTTTTAAGTACTCACAAATTCAGTAATTTTTAGAATCTATGTACCTGGTTATAGAATTAAGGGATGTTAGGTTCTAAGTATTATATTTATTAGCATCCATAACTTATGATTAAACATAAACCTATATATATATATATTTATGAGATGCAACTGACTGATTAGCAATACTTGTTGGAAAGTGACAATTCCAAGGACATGGATTTCTGAATAGCTGATTCTCAAGTAAAAAACACATGCAATCATATTTTAGTCACGGGACATTTAGGAATGCATTTTGCTTTTGAATCTCATAAAGGTGGACCACCCTATTTTGTTGAGGTAGTAAGTTTACATTTTCGGGTTTTGGACTGGAGTGGTCAGGACATGTTTTTAACAGTGAGCCTGGTTTCCTGGTTTCATTGGATGGTTTGTTAGGCTTGGACATGAGCGTTCAGTCAACACCCTTCTCGGTTTCTGTGCTTGGACACAATGTAATATCACAGTCTTTGAAGGCACAGTTTCATAATCTGTTCCATACTTTTAGGCTATTGAAAAAAGTTTTATCACCTCCTGTTATCACAGCTTTCGAGGTGACGTGAAACAGATGGCCCATTTTCAGCCCTGGTTCTGAGCCCACAGGCCTGAAGCTACAGTGAAGATGTAACCTGGAGGATTTCGAGAGACAAACACTGTTATTCGAAATTAATCACTTCTGCCAGAGTGGACTGTGCTGCTTCAGGCTTTCAGGATTTATGGGTTCAGTTCTGGTCGCAGGCCTTATTTCTGTGGCTTTCATCCATTCAAGTCCAGTACAATGACAGGAATTCCATGTGAATTTACATTCAGAAATTATGTGTACATGTGCTTTTCAGTGGACTCATCCTCTGGGTTACTGTAAACCAAAGCAGACTAGCATCTACTGAAAAGTAGATGGGCATCCTGTCTAACCCTAACCTTGTCCAGGGTGTTCCCCTGATTTGTGCCCTATACTGCCTGGACCAGGCTCCAGGTCGTCTTTGTGGTCCCCACTGGGATAAGTGCTCAGAAGATGGATGGATGAATGAATGGAGAGTCCAGTTAGCTGTTTTTTATATGTAAATGCACAAGGGTTTGGCAACGATGTGGGACTGAGGCTATTTTTTTGTGTGCCACTGAGAGCTCTGCTGGGCTGTGTCTGAGTATCGGTCATAATCTTGGAAAATAAACATGCTAACTCTCAGTCGTGGTCTCGGTCCAGAAACACAGTCACGTAAACAAACTCATGAGCTATAACAATGGCTTTATAGGGACATTGCGGTAAGGAGGAGGGGGCACGGGTAGCTGATCTCCGCTCACTTCTGGGTCCCAAGCCTGAACATCTGGAGCACTTGGTTTTGGCTAATGCTACAAAAATGGGCAGATTGACTGGCAAGCACAGCGACCGGAAAGAAAAGCCTAGAATGGCAGCTGGAACGGGAGGAAGGGATGTTGCTAAAAGCATCGGTTTGCTCATTTGAAAGCTGTTAAAGTTAACGAGTTTTAAGACACCTGCCAGAATAACCATCAATAACAATGTAAAAGCAACACGTTTCAAATGACCGTTAAACACAGACTTCTTTATTTACTAGGGTATTACCAACACCCTAAAGGCAACAGCTAAAAGCAAGAGGCCCTCGTAGGCCTCTGTGACTCGCGGCAGTATCTGATGCCGTGCTGCTATTTTTTGGTGTCGATTGCTGAGGAAAAACAGGGCTGCGTGCCGGCGTGGTGACCAATTATGATGACCCCACTCGGAGGTGTCGGTTTCATGCGTTGGCTCGACGCCTCCGAATTGCCGGTGCCTGCGGGGCTCAGGAGGCCACGGGCCTGTGCTCTCGGGGCCACCTAGACAGCTACGCCTACCGCTCTGCCAGGTCACATGACAGGAGGAGAAAGACATAGGCACTGGCAGCCTCTCTGTCCGGCCTGAGGTGTGCATCGGGCACGGCCGGAGGCCTTGGGGGATGGCGGGGGGGGGGGTGCTGGGACCACAAGGAAAGGGCAAGGTGCCCATGGCGGGCAGGAGACACCTGCAGCAGCCCGCTTTCAAGCCGGGGGCCCAGCGGGGGCCAAGCCATGCAAGCTCTTGCTACAAAGCCAGGACCCCCCTGTCTCATCTTTCAACTGTTTCATGACTCCTTTGTACCTTATAACCACTTTATCATATATAAATGGATTGGGTCACTATTCACTTTCATTGTGATCATTTGATAATTGCTCCAAGGTCTCGGGTTGACGTTTAAGACTGGCCGCTTTAGACTGGGAGTGAAAAATAATAGTGAAAAAATCCTGCTTTACACAAGGCAGACTATTCAAAGTTTACCGACTTCCAACAAATTTTAAGCAACAGTTAGGTCAGTTCTTTTCCGGCATGGTCCAGACCGTAGTGAGGTTATGTTCCTGTGCCTTCATCCTGGGCCAAAGCAATACTTTAATTTCCTCCAATGGCAGGCATCGGAGGTTAGTCACCCATGTAGGTGGAAGTCCAAAGGGAACGCCTGGCTGAGGTAGGAACCTTAAGTTTAGTGTCACGGTTGTCATCAGGGCCCCTAAAGGTAGGGACGAGGCCTTGGGAATAGGCCCGAGCCTGTGACTGGGCAACAAAAGGGAAGAGGACTTGTTTTTTTTTTGGTTATACATTTGTTCATATCGTTACTTCACTGTTGCTTGAGCTGTAATGGCTGTTTATTAGCAGACCTTGTGTGGGCTTTGCCAGGGTCACTCCGTTACATCTGCTTCTTATTAATCGCCTGTTTCTGTTTGTCGCTTTGGGTCATTCACACCCCAGTCTTTCAGTCAGCATAGTGTAGGAGGATGCGTGCACGGTCCGTTCTCTTGTTTTCCCGCCTTGTTTTTCTTTCTCTTCGCAATTCCCCTGTAAAAGTATGTCTTTGGCCGTGGGGCCATGACTCATACAGAAGCTGGCTCTACTAAGATCTTTTTTCCCTGTCAGAAAATAATTTTTCATTAATGAAAAGGGCCGCTCTGATCTTGGCAAGGGCAGGATAGATGTAATTGCCAGTATCCATGTTGTCACCGGCAATTTGGGGCAATGAAACTAAATACAGTCTGTCAAATGCGAGCAGGAATTAGAGAGACTGGTTCAGGAACCTTCATTTGTTGATGGCCCAGAGGACCTGAACATTGGTTAAGTTAATTATTTCTAGGGTGTTTTTTACTTACCTGCTGAGTTGTGCCTACTGTACTCTTTGCCTAAGGTCATGAGGATTCTACTTTTAAGGGTTTTGGTATAAATGAATTCCCTGAATTTTGGTTGCATGTTTTTATAGTTATTGATAATGTTTTTTGGTGCATGATTTGTGTTCTCTCTGATAAATAGGCAGTCAAAGGACAACGACGCTCTAGATGTGAGTCGACATAGACGGGGAACTTCAGGAACCACATAATGAGTTTTCATCAACATAAACCAGCCATATTTTTGGAGTTTTCTAGACAATAATGATTTTGTTGGACATGATTCTCACTCACAGATATTGTATCTTGGAAGAACAAGTTCCTCCTGGTTTTTGAATTACCCTGTTTGCCCCCACAGTATTAGCTTGTGTTGTGTATTGGTGTTGCACGTGAACCTACTTCTGTTATATTTGATTTATGTCTGATTTTCAAGTACATGTAATATCACAGCATACCTTAGGGTTCTGGGGTCAAATTTGAGGCCGGAAGCCCACCTACCCACACAGGAAGTGGTAAGTGGGTCAAGACATTCCAGACAGCACAGGGCTCCAAGGCGAGCAGTTCTGCGTGCCCATTCTCTCATAGGTAATACAGCTGCAGTCCCATGAGTGCTAGCAGGCTTGCAGTGATCTGTGAGGTGGGGGCAGGGTGGGGTTCTGTGGTCTAGAATCACTGTTATTCTTTCTCAGCTCATGCTATGGAAGGGTGGGGGGAGTCTAGCCACATTTGCGGAGCTGCTGCAGTGAGAAAGGGGGTATTGGGTACATCAAGCACAGCCCTGGGCAAGTCTAATGGTAGCCAGGGAAGGCCGCTGGTCCGTTTAACCACTACCCTGCGTCAAACCGAAGCCTGCTGCTCCGCCCACTTCTGAGCCTAATTTCGATTGGAAGAGGCAGTAGCTTCTTCGTGAACTTTCAAAGCACCCCATAAGTTTGTGGTTAAGCAACTTCATAATAATGTCAGCATATAGCATACCCCAATTGCATGGTTGGTAAGAACAATGGCTGTGTTTGTTCTTGCTGGTCTTTGGGTGGTAGCTAGTCCAGGATAGGGAACTCAATTGTGCCTCTGTTCCCCCTCCCTTACCCCCCATCCGCTTTAACAGTAGAGCACAAGAGTATTTGGCTCACCTCATAATATCACTGTCAATCACAGCTAATCCCACTCCACGCAGCTGCCGAGAGGACTGAGTGGGACAAGGGGTACGTGGCGAGACACCGCTGTTCTTGAACGCATAGTCTTCAGGCGCCACTCTTGAGTGACACACGGAATTAGAGCCCACCGGCTAAATGTAGACATGTAGACTTTCTCTTTAGTTCATGTACGTGATGTTTCATTTGTCTCCGGACCCTGGTATTGTCACCTGAGCATATTAGCAGCCTTTAACAACCGCTGGTGCATGGCGTCACCAGGCCTGCCGTCATGGGGGGACTGCTAGGGAAGTTGTCCTGCACCTAGGCCTGGAGGGGGGCAGAGAGTCCAAGTAGGAGTGGTTCTATGTTCCCTGCGGGCCCTGCTTGCAGTTATTTTGTCCCGTGGCCCCAGAATTGCGTGTAGCAGGCTGGGCGTTTTGTCATTTCGTGGCATAAAAATCGTACTGCAAAATGTCCTCACCCTGCAGATGCTGGTCAGGGGTCAGTCAGGACATTAGATGAAAGGATCTGAATCTTGGTTGAGATGAGCAGCTGAATCAGCAGAGGTCTCTGAATCTCAGACTGAATCTCAGACTTACACTGCAGGCACCTAGGCAGCAGGGATCGTGCATATAAATAAAAGAGTGCGTCTCACCGAACATTAATTATTAGGCCACTCAAGACATGATGAATTGGTTTTCCTTTGCACCTGCTGTGGAAAAAAAAAGTAACAGTGATAACAAACTCACGCATGAGAGCATGTGCATGTATGCATAAAATACAAAAGCGAGCTTCCAGGCCGGCATTAAGTGTTGACATTCTCCTTAAGCTGCACAACAAGTTAAACTCTCTTGCGCATTACACAGCAGATGAAAGACAGGTAGGACTCAAGATCGGTCATTTGCCGCAATGTTAAATCGCGCTCCGGGGGCGAGGGCTTTAAAAATGCACCTGGGGAGAGCAAAGCAATACAAACAGCTGTGAGAATATCACCTTGCTTAAAGACATTATGGGGACTTAATAATGTCTTGCACCTGTTTGCATCATGTACCACATACGTCGCTGTGCCAACTAAACAAATAATAAAAAAAAGACAAAACACCAGAAAAAATAATAACGTGCATGCAGAATGAAAGGTTCCTTCCCAACGATCCTGTCAGAGGTGCTGGCAATGAGGGGTTTTCTTGCTGTGGCCTGTATGCACTTGAGTAGGCGGCCAAAGAAATTAACTAAAAAAAAAAACAACAAAATGCAAGTCGTAATGATTCTTGAGAATGCTTATTCTAGGACAATGTTTCCCAACCCAGTCCTCGGGGAACACCGGGCAGTCCACATTTTTGCTTCCTCTCAGCTCCCAACACACCTGTACCAGGTATTCGGTGTTCCTGATTGGCTGGGAGCTGGGGGGGAGCAAAAACATGGACTGTCCGGTGTTCCCCGAGGACTGGGTTGGGAAACACTGCTCTAGGGGACATGTGTCCTGAAGTACCATATTGAAATCAGGGTGTTACTGTAGCTAATTAATGCTCCATTTCTTACAGGTAGGAGCTAATAATATGGATTTATTAGCATGCCAGACAGTCGTCAGCCGCTGTGGTGTGGCCGGTGTGTTAGCCAAGCTCCTGTGGTTGATGAGATACTGGAGGAGGCCAGGTCAAGGTCTCCCTCCAGCCCCTTCCCCAGTAAGAGCTCAGTTGCTCTTGACATGTGGTTTTGTGTACTGGGCGGTTGTATTGAGCCCGTCAGCTGTTAGACTATATTTGCCTTGGCATTTCAGATGCTGCAGTATGACACCATCGTATGTAATGGCCATTTTACTGTTGGGGATAATCCCGCATTTTGATTGACTCAAGGGCAGCTATGCCGTAGTGTATTGTATCCCATGCTGCCGGGCTCTTGTGTAATTGTCGCCCTCCTAGACTTGCTGACTGTCCATTATCTCATCTCGTTTCAGTTTTCTCCACTAAAAATAACCGCCGACACCACTGAGCCTCCGCTTCGCCTTCCATGATGACACGGGGGGGCCTAGCTGTGCCATCATGCTACTTACACGCATAAATGTGTCACTAAGCAACACGTGCTGCCATATTTCCAAACACGTTAGATATATTTAATGGTTTGCTGAAGTTAATCACTCGTTCCTCTCAACATACTGTCAAAATTATTACCCCCATTAAAGATAAAAAAGCAGGTGGGTGGAAGATACATAGCCTGCTCCTAGCTTTGCATATTGATCGTTTCAGGGGTTAAGGATGAAGGATTTTTATTTGTCATTGTGCAAGTGGATTACACAAGTACAGTGAAATGTAATAGCTGCATCCGTAATGACAGGACATATGTACATATATACGTAATACATACATACTGTACATATACAACAATTAACCTAGTATAAATATCTGTGGGAATTCACAACAAATATTTTCAATATTAGTCAACATAAAGAGGCATGAGGCTAGTAGAGGGATTTATTAAGAAGCATTCATTATCAAAAAGGTATGTTCCTTAGCATAACGATCGTTGTTTTTCTGAGTTTCGAAAAATCATTAATCAATATCGATGTGAATGGGGGTGGACGTGGGCAAAAAGATTTCCCATAGATTCTTCGATACAGCTCATAAATATCCATGACATTGGGGGGGGAGGGGCTTTTAGGCAGGAATGTGGTTGTAATTAAATAAAACCTTCAACTGTAAAAACACAGAAGACAAAGCTGGCTAAGCACACAAGCAGAGGTGCGCGTGACGAGTGACGACAAGCACGGGCATTAACGCGTAAGTCGCCATGACGGTAAACACGGTATCGGGCTCCCCCGTGCTCTCTCTTCATCTCTCTCGCTGCACTTTTTTACACACAGCTGGAGGTTTCGCTGCAGTTTTTTTCTTTTCTGCCAAATACTCACCAAACAGTCACCCCGCCCCCCTCCCCCCCCATCCTGTTCCCAAGTCTCGCTCTTCTGATATTAGCTTATTACTAATTTTAAATGGTAACGATAACCTGGCAGCACACCAGCCTGGCTTAACCAAACCGTTCATGCTCCTCATCCCTGTGCCCACTCATTCCACCGCTCACTATTCCCTCCCACGGTTGCTTTCAACATTTGGGTCGTAAGCACAGTGACTCAGCACACCTCATTTCACAGCCTACTTCTCAGGAAGCTAGGCAGAAAGCTTAGCTAGACCCCTATAGACACCTTACGACGGTCTCTCTCATTGTCACGCTGTACCTTTTCAAATAGGTTTCATGTATAAGCACACGACCCATTACTTTAACAGTCAGGATAACAGAAGCCCTGCCCTACTCCCAAATAGCCACACTCTCACACGCGCCAACTCCCAATGTAATCTGACGGCTGTCACTCCGAAGGGGCTGGCGGGGGGACTTGTGTGTTTCGTGTAATATTGGTTAGTGAAAGTGGCGTAATTACT
>JAODKL010000081.1:3288557-3314567 GCA_026780765.1 Petrocephalus schoutedeni | reverse complement strand
GTAAAGCACTTTGAATTGCCTTTGTGTATGAAATGTGCTATATAAATAAACTTGCCTTGCCTTGCCTTGCCTTGCCTTGCCTTTAGCATGCTTGGAGCCTGCTGAGATGTGTTGTTGAGCCTGCCTAGTTGTCACACACAAGCCAGAGACATTCACGATGCAAACCTGCGGTGTAAGATGAGAAACAAACCTACATTTTGTCTTGGATATAAGGGGGAGGGGAGGATGCTGTGGTGGATGTAGCTGCGAAATATCACGCCGTGTTTGGCAAGGTCTGGCCCCGTCACACACCCACAACCACGTTTGGCCCCAACCATATCCCGTTCCAGCATTCTTCCACAACGGCATGGTGTGCTAAACTGCAGGCTCTCTCCGTCAATGTGCACTGTCAACACCGATTCACTTTACAACCGGCTGATCTAAATAAAAACACGTGTGAGCCTACAGGGACTGTGTTACAGGGACCGCATTTTTCACACAACGGTTCGGAGGGCCCATTTCGGCAGCCCGTTCCAGTAATCGGCAGCCTTAGGCCGCTGCTGTTGTTTACAGTCATCCGTCAAAACATTGTCCTAGATTATATATTATTGCCCGCAAAATGGACAAACTGGAAAAAGAGGAGAAATAGACTTTCTCTTCCACAAGCCGGATTTCGTGGACAGCAGTTGTAGGGCCCGGAGAGTTTGTTTGTTCCGCTCTGTTATTTACTCACTGACTTGAAGCTTTTCTCTATAAAGTCCTCATGTGATTTGGAATGTCTGCATAGTGAGATATTCACTGAGGATCTGAAGCCATATGGGGCTCAGAAAATCTGAAATTTGAAGAAACAAACCTGCAGTGGCAGCCCTGAAATCTTAACCATTTTTCTGCCTGCCCCATTTGCTGTGGATTCAGATATCTGCCGAGAGGCAATCTTATCCAGAAAGGGCCATTGGGTAGGTGGGTTTTCCTTAATTAGGTTACTAATTAGAAGTCTGATTGGCTGAGGAGCTCTCACACCTGGGTTTGAACAGCTGACTTGAAAGCTATCCCAAAAGCCAGCGTACAAACTGGCCCTTTGAGGATAAGATTGCCCACCCCTGGTCTAGATTGTAGAACAGCTCTACTGTCTGCTAAATTTATATGGAGATCATTGTGGGATTATGGGTTTGGACTTGTGGTCAGCACTAAGAACATCTGACCTGACAGATGTAATTTTTCTCTTTATGATTTAGTCACTAATTATTCATTCTTTTTTGTAACACTTTCTATGAATGGCATTAGAAGAAACTATGAACACATTCATAACACATTATGAAGTATTCATAAAGCTATAAACATGGCTATAAATACACTATATTGCCAAAAGTATTGGGATGAATACACTTCATCCCCTCCACTTAACTGAATTCAGGGGTTCCAATCACTTTCATGGTCACAGGTGTATAAAATCAAGCACCCAGGCATGCAGACTGCTTCTGCAAACATTTGTGAAAGAATGGGTCGCTCTCAGGAGCTCAGTGAATTCATGCGTGGCACCGTAATAGGATGCCACCTGTGCAATAAGTCCATTCGTGAAATTTCCTTATTACTAAATATTACTTTTGGCAATATAGTGTATTTATAAAAAGGCATAACACACTATAGCCATGTTTATTATGCATTATGAATGCTTTATGAAGCTCTCATCTATAATGCACCAAATAGATACCTTCATAATGCAGTATAAAGCATCCTTACTTCCTATAAAGACCATTGTAACGGTTTGCATTAATGTAATTATCAAGGCATCTATAATGCATTATAGATGACAGCTTCACGTAAAGTGCTACCATTTTTTTTTAATATCAATAAGTTCAACCATGTCTAAATAGGAGCTATTTCAACTAACCCGGTGTTCCACAGTGCATGCATGGTTTGTAAGTGCTGGACCTTTCTTCTTTTCTTAAACAGATGTCTTTCACAGAAAAAAGAGCTTTTGGCATTGTTGCAACATCAGTAACAGCTCCAGAAACACAAATCAAGCCACTGCTGTGAAAACAAGTTAGCTCACAACCTGCAATCGGCAATTGTTTCCTGTATAGCTACCACTATGGATGAAAAGCTAATTTTTAGTTCTAGAAATGCAATAGTGGGTCTCCACCATGCATCGGCCATACAGAATACCCAACCCTGCCCAAGTGCATCTTCAGTAGCACTATACATTATAAAATAACTTACTTATGTATTAATTAACTACGATCTAAATCTTAGTTACATACTGATCTTATGTTTGTTCATCATTAAAGAATCGTGATGTATCTTTTACCTCAAGCAGTTACTGTATTTGTTACTAAAAGATCTATTGAAAGTAATGAACAACACAAGTGAAATATGCAGCTCGTGTTTGTTCATTAGTGAATCGTGATGCATCTTTTATCTTAAGTAGTTACTATCAGGGTTGCCAACTCATGCATCTGGCATGACACCGAATCTTCCTTAGAACTGTTATTTATTGTGGTTAACTATTTGTCATGATTGCCAGTACTTCCTCCAGCTAAGTCAAAACTCACAGCTCAGTATCCTTCAAAGCAAGAAGGATACTAAACAATTGATACCAACCAAGATATTTAGATCTTTGTAATGGATCTGCTATATAGTCAAGCATCACTGAGTCTTTTTGCATTCTTGTAAAGGAAGAAGTCTTGGAATTGGGATTGTTGTATCAGTATCATTCCTAAGTTTGCAACTATAAGGGATACAACACATGAAGATGGACTTTAACTATTCAATTGATTACAAAACAATTACAAAGGCAGCTTCGAAATCATATAAAGTCAAAACGTGGGACTGTCTTAAAACCACGACAACACATACCAAAGCACATTGAACTGGCAGAGGAATGGTGGTCACAGATTGAAGCTCATCGACAGGATGGGGTGGACACAAAACTGGATAGTTTAAAAAGACCACAAAAGTATGGCCCCGACAACTGGAGGAATTTATGGGAGGGCTATCATTCAGAAAGTGACCCTGCCCAAGGTCAATACGCAAAGACGCATAACCAGGTGTAAAGAGCACAAAATCCTGAGTAATGGGGAAAGAAACCGGGTCTGATGAGTCATCTATTCCCCTTTTTACTACGATTGGATGAGCCTATGCTTGGCGAAAAGCTGAAGGATGCCTTCAAAGCACAATGTGGGAGATCCGTAATGCTATTCCCAGTCATCTCGTGGGACTCCTCGGGCCTCATGATTGCTCTGCATGGCCGTATAATGGCCAAGGAATATGAGGCTGTTTTACAGGACAAGGTGCACCCTGCAGCGCAAACACTGTTCCCTAATGATTTTCCCATATTTAAGGATAATACACACATACACACTGCTAAACAAATTCAAGGGCTGTTTCATGAACACCAAGGTGAAGTCAAATGCCTTCCATGGCCTCCCCAGTCACCCGATCTAAACACTGAAACTTTATGGGAAGTTCGGGAGCACAGAGTGCAAAGTAGATTTCCAGCATCTTCATCCCTGCAGGCTTTTCTGCTTGAAAAATGACCCAATATCCCACTACATGAGTTTAGGACTTCACTCCAAGATGTCCTGAAGCTGTTTTGAAAACAAACTGTGGCCATACTCTTTATTAAGTCCTTGATGTTAGTTTATTATTAGTTGTTTCTGTTTATTGGTTCTATTGTTGTATTCTATCGTTTCTGTTATTTTTTTTTCCCCCCAATATATTATAGGAATACTGTTTGTGCGGCATTATAACATCAGATTGCAGATATCTCATCTCATCACAACCACATCAATACATAACTTACTCATTGTCTACTGGAAAAAAATGAACAAAGTCATTTGCACTTTTTAGGACATTGTGTGATGCATGTTTCATTATCTTTTTAATATAAAGATTGTTTAGTTTAAAATATTATTTTTTAATTAAGTAACTGAAGGGAATAACTTTTCAATAACGTTCTTAGCCTGAAATTATACAATGAGCACTGAAACCAGGTGATCCATATTGATTTAGGCTTAATATTATTTTATTATTTACAGTACACCATTAGAATATGAGAATAAAACAGTTTGGCAAATGGATCGCAATTCCTTTTACACTCAATGGGCCCAAGTCAAACTATTCCTTGTGTCCAAAATACAACCATAACAAACAAACAAGCTAATCCATAAATATAAATATGGTGGATGTTTTAATCATTAGCGGACATCCTGCCATGGAACGGGGAGCCCTCGAGATCTGATAGTTGGGGTCTTCAATTGTTGGGACACACACCGCACCACTGCACACCTGGCAGTCCTGGGGTGTGCCGGCGAGCTTTGACGCTCTCCTGCGGGCTTTGACGCACTCTAACGCACTCTGACACGCTTAGCTTTGCACCAGGGAACAGGTGCACTTGCCAGCTGAGGCCCGGCACTTACCATATTCTATTTAAAAAAGGAAATACCTTCTGTAGCTCCATTATTCATTGGGGTCTCGTAAGGCGAGGAACGGGCTGAAGACTCTAGCAGGAGGTGGGTTGGAAAGCGACGGCTCCAGTGCAGGGGTCTCATCCAGTGGGAGAATGTGTATGAGCACCATGATGTGTGGAACAGAAACAAACACCCCCTTCCTGATTTCACCTTCCCACAACATCTGCTCATCCCCCGTACGCGCACAGTTGGGTCAAGGGAAGCACATATAGGTCAAAAAGACATTTTACGTGCAAAACTCTCCTGATGCTATTAAATGCCAATGACAGAATGAAAGATGGCAAATATATAACGGCATTATGTTTTTTGCATTGTGTGTGTGCCTCTGCGCGTACCTGCAACAGTACTGGCTGCTACTTCAATGATAACTAAAGGACTAAACTCCACAATGCAGACAAAGCATTAACACACTGATTACTACAGCACTAAAGAATATTTTAAAGTTTGGTCTAAGAAAGATGGGATGTAGAAATGTCTCAGTGTGTCTGAGGAACTGGAGAATGGGCTGACCGTGCTATTTCTTACCAGTATACCTTATAATGATCTATACGAATGATGGCCCACATTTCATAGTATAATCACACTTGATTAAGGCAATTAAGTGATGTAGTGCATGTAAATTAGTGCAAATGTCTATTAGCTTGTTAGCTTTTAACCCTGTGGAGTGTGATCAGTGAGTGAAGTTGAATTGTTAGTATTACAATGGATTTTGTACATTTATGTTAATTAAATTCAGGAGTTAGAGATATTACTTTTTGGCAAAAAAATCCCATAATTACATAATTACGTTGTCTGTCTGTTACTCTTTGAGGTAACCTTAAGTCAACAAATATATAAAAATAATAATACAAAACATTTTGAAATATATTAAGACAGAAAAAGCGGGAAATTGTAGAAAGAAACTGCTTCTTTCTTCACTGATGGATGAAACGATAATGTAGAAAGCCTAGAGAGTCCACTTTCAACCTAGAAAACTCCAGAAATGTCAACACAAATGAAAAATACTGGTATAAGAATCAGTTAACATATGGAGTAACACCACATCATACACGTGACTATACCACACTTACTGCAGTTCCACCTAGGGTGGCCCCTGCCTCATGCTCTTTGATTACTGGATACACTCCAGGCTCACCACAACCCTGCACAGGATGGGCAGGTATAAAAGTTGGATGGATGGACGTACCACACTTCACATTGAAAAGCATCGGTCTGGCTAATTATTATCTCGCTAATTATTGTGTGATTAGGTATAGCTATTGCTCAGAACAAGGGTTAAACAGGCTTGTTCCTGTGCATTTTGCCATAGCTGACATTATAGGGATGAGTGAATGGCCTAGTGTTTATGTTGTATCTATTTTTAAACTGGCTGTTGAGGTAACCCCAAGAACGCAGCTCTGTTTGCTTACACACACCGGTGGCCAATGTAAGCACCTCAAATTTATAACGTAAAATGCTCGGCACCGAACAAGCCGTTTTTTGTAGAAATGTGGTCTTTGTAAAGGGGCAGACATTAACACATGCTAGCGAGCATTTGCCTGATTAATTTAATGGCAATAGGAAGGCATGCCATAAGGGGAGTTCAGTCTGTCTGTCAGAATTTGCTACCTGGACCATTTTATGCTTAATCAATAGTTAGCCAACGGGGGCTTGACAAATCTGAATGTGCTGCAATTCCAGTGTTGCTACATTCGGGCTCTAGAGACAAAACTCGAAAAGAAGGAACAAACGGTTGTACCGAAAACGTGATTTAGTTCAGTTTAGGCTATGGGTTTCAGCGTTTTCACAGGAATCCCAGAGAACACGAGATGACCTTCTGCTGATGCTCCCTTGGAGCTAAAGTTTTATTTTTTTTTAAACAATGAACGAGTCAAAATATCTTCCATAACTGCTTATCCAGTGAAGTGGGAGCCTTTCCCAGGAAACAAACCATATAAAGTAGGGGACACCAACAAAAATATCGGCAAGCGAAATTCATGAAAATTTTTGCTTTGCTATGAAAACTGCTTACTACTGTTTAGTGGTAAGACTATGGTCTTCCCGGCCACCTAACATTAAGCGCGTTTTTTTTCTACTTTTTTATGTATTGATGTATTGATTTGTTTGTTTATTTGTTCATTCATTCATTTATTTTTATTCTACATTTTTTACTATTTAGTGGTAAGACTACTGCCTTCCAGAACACCTAACATTAAAAGCATTTTTTTTCAGGTCATCTCTTATCATTTTTACGAATCTTGCTTTGTTAGTGTACCCTCTATTGAGTGTGAGAGTGCCGACTAATAATGTAACACCAAGTTAGGATGGTGAAATCCGGTATAACAACAACCGCAGCCAAAAAATTTACCCATGGAAACTTTTCACTGAATGTCATGGCAGTAACACACATCATTTAGAATCCACAATGCCAGATGTTACTCTTCCAGCCGGCTTTATATATTTATTGGTGTGCCGTTACTAAGCCATTTCCATAAATCGTACTAACACTTCAAAACAAGTAGGCAATTTTCCACAGTTTTGATAATTGGCATGGCATTATTTATGTTGGCACACCAGCTAGAACTAATGCACAAGAAAAACACTCGTGTCAAAAAACAGGATGGAATGTGTAACGTAGTTTCTGTCACTAGGGGTGACAGATGTATGCATCCTTTTTGCAATAATGCAAGTATGTGAACACACTGCTCACCACCATGCAGGAATGATGACCAAAGGGCCAAGAATGGGGTTGAAGAATAATCAAATAAAACACTTATGAGACAATGACCCTACAAACAAAATCCCTGTCGTGTGTTTCATTATGAGAAAGATTCCGTTTGTGTGGTACAGAGTCACAAAGAACCGTTGAATCGTAATTACGTGGCTACAGATAATTCTTCGCCAAATGCTATACCATATCAACACAGTCTTACACCATTCATGCAAACTTAGTAAAATCTGAATATTTTTGAGGAACAACAGAGCACAACAAGACGGGAAATAGAAGCAGTGACCAACTTAGTCTAAAGAGCAGGGGAAATACTCGATACTTGAAAAAATTAAACAAAATATAGTTATCATTTATCAGTAACATTAGTGATCAATTCTTATAAAAACTAGATTACTACTTGATTACTACTTGATTACTTGATTAATAGTTCCTGTGCACATTTTCATGCTTCTACATTGCAGAAACCAAGGATCCTTCATTTTCATCAATACAGTACTTATTCATTTTCTTTTTGTGGAAAAGCCCAACATCTTTTACAAATGGTTTAGGAAATTAGGAAATTGACAGTATATTTTCAAATTGACATGAATGTGCTCCATGCCCTCTATCAGGAACATCTGACTCTTATTCACACGGAACACCAATCTGTGAAACATTGCAGTTCAGGGTGTGATCAGTAGCCTCGATGGAACGACGCAGCAGAAATGATTGTCACTGTCACACTATTTGGGTGAGAAAGAGAAGTATGCGAGTAAGTTTTTCAAGAGTTTAACATGACCAACCGCACTGACGCGGGAATTGCTGCATGTTTGATTCTGGCTAAGGATACCGTGAAAAATCCAGCGGCTACCCACACTGATGAGCGATTTCAGACAGCCGTGTATGCAACTGACACAAGAACAGACTGGGGTACTGTTTGGTGTTCTTGGTGTTAATCCTTTGGCTATAGTTTCCAACGCTGCTCCGTCAGACACACCGTGCATGATGTTCTTTGTTCCAGCTGCAAATATTTTCTCACCAGCATGTCTATAATTAGATTTTACCAGAAAAACACCATTTTCAGTTGTTTGTTTATTTAGTAGCTCGATCAAGGTATAATTAAGTGCTTAGCCAAAAGAAAAAAAGAGCGCATATGGTATGCTATCAGAATGATGGTTAACAACCACTGTTCTACACTATAAATACATATTTATACAAACAGTATAGCTGGTAATAGAGCCAAAACAGAGTCAAGAACAACAATCCGAAATGCAGTAAACGGAACAAACCAAAAGAAGGCAGTAAACAAAAACAAACCATAACAAAGTAAACAGCAAAAGCCTAAATTAAGTAAACAACAAGCCAAAACAAAGTAAACAAAAACAAACCATAAAGTAAACAGCAAAAGCCTAAATGAAGTAAACAAGCCAAAACAAAATAACCAACAAGCCAAATAAGCCAATACAAGTATACCCCAACAAGCCAAAACAAAGTAAACAGAAGCCAAAATGAAGTAAACACAAGAGCACCAAAAGCACCAGCAATTTCCTGCAACTGATCCATCCATCCATCCATCCATCCATCCATCAAAGGAGTAGACGTGTCAGCATTTGGGTTCTGGCTCCTAACAGTGAGGGTATTAGCACAGCTGACACTCTTTCTCTCTTTCTCGTCTCTCCCACAGTGCCCCCAGGGACGTCCCGGCACTCTGTCAGCGATGGGGGGACGTGCCCCGTCCTGCCTTAGCGCCTCGCCTCTCCCTGGGCCCAGCGGCGCCGCGGTCAGTCGCCCTCCCATGTGTCTGAATCGCATAATTCGAGGCCTAATCCCATGGACAGCTGGGGAATCCTCCCAGCGTAAACCGAGCGTGACGCAGAGCCCGCCACCCCATCCCTCCTCCGCCCCTGGAAGCCCATGTCTGAGACGTCGCACCCAAGCTGAAGCCCTGGCATGGAACGGGGCCTCGGATTTCATGTTTATGTAGGGGAATAATTCAATATCTCTGATGTTGTCCCATTCAGCGTGCTGCAATTAGGTAAGGCACAGGCAGAACAGTACACAGGGTTACTCAGTATCAGAACAAAATCTGAGATTGTCGCAGATAATATTAATGCTATTGACATGGCAATGGAAAGCCAGAAAGCCCAGATGGAACTTTCTGGAAGAATGCCATTCACAGTATATGGCCAGGAGATAACATGGAATCATACACCTCCCCCCCCCCCATTTTGCTGCCCCTCAAACTCTTGCCCTCCCACCTCGTACAAAAATGTGCTTGGGTGATTTTCGGAAGGCAGAGAGGGGAGACAAAGCCGGGAGGTGACAACTGGCTTGGTGCCATAATCCCCAGGGGGAGGGGGCCAGGGATCTGTGCGGCTGGGGCCACACTTGCGTAAACGTTGGGGCCGCTACTGAAATGAAGGTCATGGGGCCACTGTCTTTACAGGGGTTAGAAATGATAACAAAAATGGCCATCCAGTGATCCATCCTTAAGGGCGGGGAGAGCTGGGCAGCTTCTCATGTCATTGATCTGGGGAGTCAGATGCGGTTCATTACAATGGACTGATTAAGCACAGAATGAAGCTGTTATAAATACACACAACTGCACCATGGACTGGCCGGCAGTACTAGATGATGTGAAATTACAATGAAGGAGAGGTGGACATTTTGTTTCAACTAACCAGTTGAGTACTGCTGAGTTAAAACTAAATCTTGGTCTGGAATTTTACTTTCTGGACCTGAAATTTCCACCTCTGCAATGGAGATTGTCTACAGTTAGCTCTGAAATACACAAATTGGTTTTTGGTTCCCAGGCTAAATATACTTTTATATTCTTTCCTGGACCTTCTATGGAGCTGCAATAAATTAATAACTAGATGAATAAAACCTGCAAAATTCAGGTGACTTTAAGGACGTGCCTATGAAAAGCCGAAAATTCTGCATCTGGATGTCTTGGTCAGACAGCTGTCAGTTTGGGGTAATTTCTATTTTTCTGTTTCAGAAAAAAAAAAAAACTGTGTATGGAAACGTAGCATATTTCACTTATAAACCGAACTTATCTTGTCTGTCGTGGTTGCACTGACGAGCGCACGCTTTACGAAAATTGCTGTGGTTAACGGGACGCATGAAACACAAGCGGGTGTAGAATGTGTATCGAGTTACCGAAAGGCAGAGGCTGTTCAAGATGCCAGTGGGCAGTAATTCAGTCAGAGAAAGACGTTCCAGATGCGAGGAGCCTTCAGCAAGGAGCTTAAGGGAGCCGTCATACACACAGACTGAAATGTATATGGATTCTGACAGCGGAATCTTAATGTCCTGCCCCAATGAAGCCTGATCTTCCGAAGGCTTAGGGGCTAGCCGGAGGAGTAGGGAGACTCCACCAATACACATGCGGGCAAGCTATTCACAGAGATGATCCTGCTGCTGTCGCCTTCACAAATGTGTCAAACATGGGGTAGGTTTAATTCTAACCTGCCTCTTTCAGAAATAGGAGGAAGACTTAGGGCAAGACTCATTTCTTGTTACATGATTTATCTGCTCAATCATTCATATTTAATGTACATTTTTTTAACATTTTCATTGCGTTCTTACAGAATAACAACATGAGAAAAAATAAAAATGTTGGTTCTCTTTGCCAGTAAGAACTGCCCAAAAAAATTGTATGAAGTATTCTGTTCCTAATTCACTTTCCTAAAGAATGTGATCTAATAAACAAACACATTTATACCTTGGTCATAGACCCTAGATGAAGGCTTTCATTCAGAATATTATGTCCAATGTGCAATGCATGCTGGGAATTGGGAAGTGAGATCATCAGCTGAGCCATGGAGCCCCGAAGCGAGGTGAGCCACTTTCGGCCGTAATCTCATCCCCCGAATGCGGGGCGGTGGGCCACCTCAGCATTCCCACCCCAGCAGGTTTTGTGCACGGTGTTTGCCCACCAAATTAAATCCGAGGGGAACCGTGCTGAACAGAAAGGCACTTTCAGATCCGCCACGGCCAGCTCACACAAGCGGGGCTTGGGAACTGAATGCCAGCCCCTGACAAAAGGGGAGGCATTTTGAAAAAAAGAAGGTGGGGGGGGGGGGCTGCATTTTGTGTGAATTTGCCCATTTGTTGGCTAAGTTCTGCCCCTTAAGATTAGGGGGGAGGAGAGCGTAAATCCGTTGACTTTTGAGCACTTACCAGACTGGCGTGGGTACAAGCCAGACTTAAGTCACAATTCAAGAGCAGAATGGATATTGAGAAGCACGGGTGGGAAAGTTGGAAAATGCTTCCTTTAAGCAACAATAAGTGGGGCTTTGCAGATTGGTCCGACGAGGAAATTGAAACTCGGGGTCTGTGGTAGGTACTCCCAGATATAGTCCGGACTGATCCTGCCAATGTCATGAAAGGGGAAGGAGGTGATGGCATTATCAAGAGCATCTCGGTGATTGTGCCGTCCACTGGGAGGAGGAACTAATTGCAAAGCTGACCAGTGGATCTGACCTCTAACAAAATGCTTCTCTACAAAAAAAGGTGGGTCATCGGTGTTGGCTGAGTAGTACGGTATGATTCGAGATAATCAGGAGATTTGAATATTCATGTGGATGCCTCAGAGCCAACGGCCATTCTCCTCTAGACAAAATCTCCCAAAAGACCCCAAATGCTATAGAAACTTCATTGCTAGCTTATATTGCTGATGGTTCATTGAACAGCCTTTGAGAATCAGTCATTTAGCAAAGACGATATTAAGAACTTGCAATAATGTAGGAAGAGTGGAATGTTCTGCAAGATTTTGACTGAACTTGTATTTTCTACAAGTTAGAATTTAAAATTTGACCACCAGCTAATAGAGGTACTCTGATTTGTAATTCATTGAGTCCCTAAATCTTGATGGCGTTAATTGAGTGCTTTTATAAACTGAAACGCTGAAAACAACTTCATTTGGTATTTAAAATACATATTATACACCCAGTGGCCACTTTCTTAGGTGCAACTACTAGTACAGGGTAGAACCTCCTTTTGTCCAAGGGGAGACGAGGTGTGCATTCAGATCAGCCCTTCTGCACACCACTGTTGGATTGAGCTGTTATTTTTTGCACTTCCTGTTAGCTTTAACGAGTCTGCCGATTCTCCTCTTTGTCTCGCATTAACAAGATGTTTTTGGGCACAGAAACTTTGCTTACTGGATTTTGTTTTTAACTCTAGATGGTGTAGTACATGGAAATCTCAGCAGGATGGCTGTTTGAGTGTCTGGAACCAACACGTTCGATACCAACAGCAAGCCACGTTCAAAAATCACTTTATATCGGGCCTCTTAGCCGATCTAAAGATTAGCCGCACAGTAACTGTAGCTCGTTACCCTGCCTACATGCCAAACATATTATTTGGTGTTTTCAGAAGCGGGCCGTCTGCATTTACAAGCACGGCGTACTCAATAAACTCTCCGCTGCATGCACGTATTGCCGCAAACGTGATAGTCTGTCATAATAAAATTCTTCCAGTTTAACCGAGCGAAGCAGCGAATCAAAATGCTGCAATCCTTCCGAAATACCTTTCGCTAAGAACAGTTATTTTTCTGTGCAGACAGGGGCGGGCTCTGTTCCGGGTCGTGACAGCACGTGGGGCGCGTCAGCGCAGCCCAGTCGGCGTTTGCATTCCTAACATCGTCGTTCTTATTTTTCTTCTCCAAAAAACTATTTTGGCTGCGGCCGCAGTGGATGTTGATGGAGGCCCGTGGTACAAGGAGGAGAGGCCGACAGTCACGTAGTGATGCCCCCTTGCTCCTAGTTATTCAGAAGCTGCTGTTGACAGGTAGGAGAAGAGCTTGGCGCTCCACCCCACCAAAGTCCTCGGTGTGCTCATCGCCACTCAGCACCTGTCATTTCTATGCACCTGAACGTCCCAAGCCAGCGTTTCCCAACTCGGTCCACATGAAGCCCTAGACAGTCCCTATTTTTGCTCAAATGTGGACTGTCTGGCAGGGAGCTGAGAGGGAGCAGAAACATGGACTGTCTGGCAGGGAGCTGAGAGGGAGCAAAAACATTGATTGTCTGGCAGGGAGCTGAGAGGGAGCAAAAACATGGACTGTCTGGCAGGGAGCTGAGAGGGAGCAGAAACATGGACTGTCTGGCAGGGAGCTGAGAGGGAGCAAAACATTGATTGTCTGGCAGGGAGCTGAGATGGAGCAAAACCATGGACTGTCTGGCAGGGAGCTGAGAGGGAGCAAAAACATGGATTGTCTGGCAGGGAGCTGAGAGGAAACAAAAACATGGATTGTCTGGCAGGGAGCTGAGATGGAGCAAAAACATGGACTGTCTGGCAGGGAGCTGAGAGGGAGCAAAAACATGGACTGTCTGGCAGGGAGCTGAGAGGGAGCAAAAACATGGACTGTTTGGCAGGGAGCTGAGAGGAAACAAAAACATGGATTGTCTGGCAGAGAGTTGAGAGGGAGCAAAAACATGGACTGTCTGGCAGGGAACTGAGAGGGAGCAAAAACATGGATTGCCTGGCAGGGAGCTGAGAGGGAGCAAAAACATGAACTGTTTGGCAGGGAGCTGGGAGGGAGCAAAAACATGGACTGTTTGGCAGGGAGCTGAGAGGGAGCAAATACATGGACTGTCTGGGGGATTCCCAAAAACCTGGCTTGGAAACACTGGGCTAAGCTTTTTGCATCTTACCATTCTCCAACCACAATGCCCAGCTGTTCAGTTTGCACTTCCTGCATGACCACAGGCTGCGGCTACTGCATTTTAAACCCAAGGATCTCTTTGTTTAATCAGTCAATGTTGGGTGTAAAATCTGAATTAAATGTAAGATCCGTGACGTGATTATTGGGCTGCCTGGTTGAAGCAAACATCATGTACAACAAGATAATGGTAATCATGGATACAACTCATTTTATTGTTGAAATTTTGATTAAAGAGAAAACCAAACCTTTGTTTCAATGATGGCGGTTGTTGAATGTGTCCAGCTACATTATGCTAATAAGGTATTTTATGCCAATACAATATTTAATTACTGAAAACTGGACCAAGCACTTGAGAGTGAGCTGTCAGAATGGTTGATTAGACTTCCCCATGTGCCCTTTCCAAACTTGATATGTACCATTTGCTGTCATACTTAATGAAATCCAGAAGTAAACCCACCAAAAAAGTTACATGATAAAAAATTTATGTATTGCTGTTGTCAGTCATCTGGTGATATATAAAAATCTCCAGCCCTCTGCTGCATGGTCCCGCCCATTGCCTCGTATGACCGCCTGGGCCAGTCTTCACCTCAGGACTGACACGTGTTTTTCAGAATGTCCACTGGGTTGAAGAAACATGTCAGCCACGATAATGGAGGATGAGAGGAATAGGGAACAGGAACCATGCGTTCTGGCATTGTGGGCCATCGTCCTCGTCGTCTAGACCGGAAGGATCCGGAACCTCAGTAGGGATTCTTCTCCTCGCTAATTTACTGATGAAAATCCTTTTCTGGAATATCCAATTCCCTGCAGAGGAAAAGGATATTTGCTCTTACGTTTATTGTATAGCAAAGGCAAATAAGGTAAAGAACCAAATGGCCTTAACATCTGTCAGCCTATTCAACATGTCATACAAAACCACTTACAGAAAAATAATCATTTTCAGATCAGAGAAATCAGTCCAGTACCCACAACCCTGGCCAGGACAAGCAGACAGCAGGTTATCGTAATCTAACCTTTGACAGATAAGTCATCTGCTACCTAATCACCATCCATCCATCCATCCATCCATCCATCCATCCATTCAACATTTTGTACACCCACTAGTCCTATGCAGGGTCACATGGTCCTGAGCCCTGTGATAGGTTGGCACACCATCCTGGGATATTTCCTGCCTTGTGCCTGTAACCGTTAATTATTCTCCTATTAATACCTACTAGAGACACAATACGGCTGCCGCATGCTACCTGCAGTAGATGAGACATTCGGGCTCGTGGTCCACCGAGGTCACTAATAACCCCATGCAGTGCAGTCAGAGTTGTGTCACAGTGCTGCTGAAAGCCACATCTTCAGCAGGAATCACAGCCACTGGTTTCTACTCCACAAACATCGCCTTCGGGCCTGTGTCCTGTTTACAATAATGGATATTCATTATGAAGGATTTAGGAGTCTCCTGCTTTGTGTCAATGGGGAAAAAATCCAAGTGCCTGCCTACGCAGACTGCCAGAAATGAGCTGGGAGTCCTCTGTCACTGCTTCGGAAAGGTTACGGAGTGACATATTTTGGTCCTCGTCCAAAACTGCTTTAAGAAGTAACTGTAGTAGGGAGTACAGTGGGCTGGACCCACAGGGGCACTGGCTGCAGCTGAAAGCTGATTGGCTCTCTCCCCTGTCACTCACCATATCATTGACATGCCCCTCTGTATGAATTATGGTGGCTAACCCCCTTACACCATAAAAACACCCAAGAATCACCCCTGAGCTGAAGCTTTCACATGATAGACAGTTGGTAGATTGTTAACAACGGACAGTAGGGGCAGAAAAAGGGGGCTCTCTTTTTTCAAACGGTAATTAATAAAATTAATAAGCATTTAAAACTGGGTATATTCAGAAGGGAAAGGAATAAAACCTGTTGTTTTTTTCTCCATCTTGTTAGAGAGTTGTAGATGCTCTGACATTGCTACAGGTGCCTACTGGAAGTACACTGCATTGAAATAATTTGTATTTAAAAAAAATTACTTAAATGTCTACCTTGAAACAGAGCCATTAAACTCCACTTATGTAGAACCTGACCTGATGGCAAAATATGGGGAAAATGCTGCCCCCTCCCATTAAGCTTAAATGGGGGGGGGGGGGGGGGCACAGCTATGATGGATACACATGCTCTGAGCTTTTTATTGGGAAACATGCTGGGAAACATCAGATCGCCGCTGGGAGGCAGGTCGCAGGTGAGGACCCGAACCAGAGCCAGAGAGGGGTGGTGGGGGGGGGGGGGGGGGGGCGCGGCGGGGGGGGCCGGCGTCGGCAGGGACACCCCAGCCTAAAAACAGCCCTGCCAAAAAAGCCCCGTAACATATGGGGAGCCGGACCCCACCTCAGCCACCTCCGCTTTCGCTGACGCGGGGCGGGGGAGGGTCATTAAATTAATTCATTTGTTTGCATTTCTCCGAAATGGGCCTGCTTTTTATCGAAAACCCGACCGGGCTGGGGGAGTGGGGTCCGGCGGGGGTGCGGCAGAGATTAATGCACGGCAGGTGCGGCCCGTCTAGACGCGGGATGCGTGCCGAGCTGCCAGGGCCACAGGTGCATGTTGGCGAGCGGCCAGCCCACGGCGCCGCCGCCGTGATGTTTGAGGCTCCTCGATATCCTACTTGAGGCCCGCGGCGATTACGTAAAGTGGCTCGGGGCCCTGATTTAACAGGAAGCGGTGTCCCGAGTGCTGGCCCAGCTCGTAAAAACGCCTCCTGCTTTCCTGCACTCGTTCCTGCTCGTTAATGCTCATATTTATTTTTATTTATTAGTGAACCCCTCCCTGTCCACCACGGCCCTCAAATTTGTCGTTTAAATGGGAGTGGTGGTGTTCCACCAACCTGACCGGCAACAAACAGCAGAAGGGATGTGTACAGGGGCGGGTCCAGAGGGGCACCCACTGCAGCTGAAAGCTGATTGGTCCCTGGAGCACCTCCTCTCCTGCCACTCACCGATTCTAAACATATCATTGGCTTATGATAAAGTTGGGGCCCTCTGCATGAATTATGGCCCCTCTCATGCCCCCCAGAGTCACCCCAGAACAGTGGGCAGCATGTAAGTACTGGTACCATGTTCTACAGAACCAGCTGGCCACAGAAACCGCAGCCAAAGAACGTTCTTGGGGGCCCTGGAAATGGACCTGACAGGGAGGTGAGACCAGGAACACGGCCCTTTCCACCAATACTGTTAATCACTCTAAGTGCTGAGAGCATCTGGCTTGGCAGTGGTCCCCCCCCCATGCTTCTCGCTTAGGTAAAGGCCTGGGCAAGAGAGATTGATTTTCCACATTTGGAGCGGGAGTGAAGTAAGAGCGGAGCGGACACAGGACACCGTGCGCCTTGCAGAACGAGAGGCTTAATAAAAAATAAAACAGCTTCTTTTTTTCGCTCACATGCACTTCGCCAGACGTGGGTGAGCTGCCAAAGCAGCGGCGAGGAAACGTGTTAGCGAGATACGGACACCCCCAGGTGTCCGGCCTGAAGGCCGGCAGTGGCACCGCAGAGATCTTAGGGCTGGACACCATCAACACCCGATATGTCAGCCTCAGATTGTGATTTGTGATGGTCAATTTGGTTAAAAATTGCCGGTGAAGTGAAATCATTTCAATGTGTATTACTCCACTGCCGACCACTATTTTGTTTCAATTGGAATACATTTATCCATTCATCCAAGTCTGGTCAACCCTATAGCTGACATAGGAGGTCGCTTGGGGTACCATGCTTTGAGGAGATGCAGACTTAGAAAACTGACCCCCCCCCCCAGGCCCCATCGAAGACCAAGTGAGATTGGGCAGTGAAGTTTGCTCAAGTAGAAATGGGAGGGGTCAGCAGTGGATCTTGCCTAGGGTGCCACAACTGCTTCAACCGGCACTGGGTCCAGCCAATGTCCATGTTTCTCATCTAGTTCAGGGTCCCAGTGAACCACGGAGTGAACCGTCAGAATCCCAGCCCATACTGGAGACCTTGAGACCGAACCCAATCAGACCAGAATAAAACTAACAAGTCTAAAACCAAAACCCAACCTGAACCTGAAATTGTGGAGATGTTAATAAGATGTGTATACGGAGACAATTGTGAACTTTTGCTGTACTCCTTCCATTGTTAGTTGGATGCTAGCTAGGTAGCTGGTGGACGGGGGAAGGGATGGCTTTTGGGGGTGTTGGGGGTGGTATGGAAAGTGCAAACGAGCAAAGGAGCCAACAAATACAAAAAGCGATTCTTGCATTAACAAAATAATAATAATAAAAAAAAAACAACCCAAACCCGTCTCAGTCCACAAATAACTGACCCGGACTCGGTCTGAAACCTGATACTTGTCAGGACCTGTCAGGCTCGGGTTGGGTCGGGTCGCAGATCTCTAGAGCCTATCCCAGGAAACCCATGGTAGAGAGCAGGGGACACCAGAAATGGGCTGCTGGTCCACACACATAATCACAAGTTAAGGCCAAATAAATGGTGATAATCAGTCTTCATTGCACTTTGTTCATGGTTTCAGCACAAGGTTTGTGACAGATGGACACTCAGATGGACCATCACTCACATCTGCCCAGATTTTCAGTCCATATGCTGCCTCCTGTCCAACAAAAAAAAAACAGATTTGAGGGTTTGTCTGAAAACCAGCACAATATTCCAAAGAATGGAAGCCTAAAGTCCTGGCTGACCTACGTAGCACCATGGACACAGATCATGGTTGAAAAGCTGCTGTTTTGACTCAGGGAGCAAGACGAAGAAGTAATCCCTTGGGTATGGAGGTGAGTCCTGACTCAAAGATCTACGTGGCAGATGTTGGGGGGAACTAGACTGTAGCATGAGGCTTTTTCGGCAAAAGAGGCCCCCAATGATCCTTCCACAATGTGTTTTCTGACAGTTTTGCGAGGTCGGCCTCTGTTCAGCTTCTCCGAGGTTTGTCCTGACTGCCAAGGAATGTTGTAGGTCACGGGCGAAGGGAGATGATGATCAAAAAGCCATTTCAGGCCTGATTTCCTTTACTTCCTCTACTCACAGGAACTGTTTTGCTTTTCCCTCCTGGAGATGCCGATCGCCAGTGTGCAGCTCGCCAGCGTCCGCTGTGAAACCTTCAGTGGTTTCCCGGAACCTTAGACCATTAGGTCGGGCATCACTGGGCTGTGCCTCACAGTGGCTGAAGAATCGATTCCTATGAATCTGTAATGTTTTCATCTCTGCGGTCACTGTCTGGTCTAACTGGCCTTCAGCTGAATGATGGCTTTGGGAAAAATCTCTGAGATCTGATTAATAATCAATAGATTATTTTCCAATGAAAAGCTGCATGAAATATGACTGATCATGATTGAGTACAAATCTAGGTGTGTGGCTAATTCTGACTTCATTAAAAAGTTTTTACATTAATATAAAACGTGATATTTAAATTTGGCCCTAAACCAAATAATTTCTTAATTATTGCATTTTTATATTGAAGTGAAATCTAACTGTTCAGTTAAATGTTTATTTTTTGTTGCTGTAGTGGAAATTAAATTTACACCCATCTATTCCAATTGAGAATTACTGTTTGCTGGCTTTTTTTGACACAATCATAATGCCACTCAGAATTGTGGCAAAAAAAAACATAATGTTATTCCACGCCTGCTTTAAAAACATGCAAAATGCTAATACAAATATAGATGATAAAGTGTGGTGTCAATATATAGTGTTCTTAAAAATTTTAAATGATCATTACAGGGGGAAAAACATGGGAACCATCCTTAACTGGAAGTAAATGTGGGAGCTGCATGGGAACAAAGATTAACATTAACGGGCAAATCGAGACAGCTTGCTTTCCTTGGTCACTGCCCCACGTCCCCCCACCCCATTTCGATTTGGTCGAGTGTAATGGCTGTGGTGGCTCTTGGAACTTATTACCCAACAATCCCTGGGTCTAAGAGGATAATGTGTTAACTGATATCTCAGGGTGAACCAGCCCGGCGATGGGAAAAGAGGGCCAGCTGAGGTGAAGGTGGATCGCTTGTGTTTCCTACTCCGACAGTAACGTTTGGGGCTATCCGGCAATATCCTTACCAGGATGGAAAAAGCATTGATCCAAAGTACATGTATAAAAGTTTGTTCTCAGGGAAGTGTGGTATTTCAGGCTTCCTCTATAAAAAAATAACTAATTTAAAGAAAAGGGGAACGGAAAATTATACACGTCGCTGCAATTTTCCATAATCTATAAAGATAATTGATTTGCGAGAAACATTTGTAGAGGTGATGGATGATTCTTAAGCCATTTTAATGTAAATCCCTAATGTCGTAGCAATCTGAAGTCAAGCAATACATCTCCCCACCCTGGGAAATATCTACATGCGAGTCTTTTTTCTCCCCTGTGCGGGTGGGAATTGCTTTACGTCTCGTACCTTTTGATTTCAGAACACAATCTGTAACACGTGTGCATGTGGGAGACAAACTGAAAGTAATGATTCATGATACGATCTCCTTATCTGCTAGATCAAATAAACGATCTGGCTGCATTTTTAAGCAACTGGCGGGCGGCGTGCTGAAATCCTTCTCTGTAAATGTTAGATAAATGTTTGGTTTGTAATAGGAAATATCTGATTCTGAGTGGGTGTTTCTGGGCATCCAAGTCCACAGCCCATAAAAGATACCATCCTCGATTTCTCCCCAGTCTGGCTTTTATCGTCCACCTTGCCATTAATCTACACGGGAGACCTCTTCTGTTTTTTTCAGTACCTCTCTTTCTGATCCCCGTTCATTTTGTCCAGGATGTGGGGAGCTGCCAGGGCAGACTGAGGAGTGAGACAATTTTGATCTCCTTGTTGTGAATGTGGAGAGCTTGTGGGGAGGGGTTTTGGGGGGGCACTCATCTGCTGCCAGCCCAGTTCCCCTTTCTCCTCTCGGACCCAGGCTCCCAAGTCATGGATCACGGACCCGGGGAAGAAGCTAATAGCCCTCTCTAGCAGAGCCGTGCTAAATTCTCCCTGCACTAAAATTATTCCCCGGGGAATCAATGGGCCTATTCTTTTGTTGGCCGTGGTTTGCTCGACGGTTCTACACTCCATGTGAAACAGTAGACAGTAATGGGGAAACATAAAACATAATACTTGTGTGACCAGCTTGTCACTGGCTCTTCGGGGGGCCGTGTGCAGATATTGCCGATGAAAGAAGAATCAGTGAGAGATTAAGGGGTGACGGCCCTCCGCGTCCAGATCGGATCTCCGGCGCGGATTCATTCAGATGCTGTGTGGAGCAGGGCTATGACCTGCTGAGAGATGTCGGGCCCGGGGGGGTGGGGGGGGGGGGCTGGAACGCTCGCGCTCTCACAGGCCGCATAAAGCTCCCTTTCTGTATGTCGGAGGCTCACCTTTTAAAAAATGCCCACTGGACGGATAATCTCAGCTACCAGCCGGGGCATCGACTTTAAATGGCGAACGCTATATGTGCTGCCATGCCTCTTGGCTAACTTCTGGTGCAGGGATCATCAGCGGTGGGGAACATACTTCATTAATGGCTGTGGGATTCTTTTTTGCATATGGGGGACACTGATATAATTCATTTATTGGTTAAATAAGCCAGTCAGTTTGCAATGTAGCGTGATTTTTGCACTGGAATTCTTGATTGCTCAAATTCCTTCTGAAACATAATAAGTAAAATAATATCGTGGTCAAGACATGGTCCCTGTGCTACTCCAATGCAGGAAGGGCTATTTATTTCCACCAACAGAAATAATGACTGAATTACAGTAACCATAGTGCAGTTGCCAGCATGCTAAACGGAAGGACAAAGCCAGCAAGCCTTTCCTCCTGAGGTCGATGAAGCGTAGTTTACATTTAAACCGGAGAAGTATGGGATTTTACTGGATTTCAGAATGACTTTATATTTCCTAAACAAATCTTCAGCTTGCCGGTTAGCCTTTCCTGGAAACCCCGCTCATCCAGACAGCTAATCCCTTCTGCTCGCCACAACACCTCTGCTGTCTTACCGCAGCATCCTGGTACAACACCCACCCACTGCCTCATGGCAGAATCTCACCTCTCCTTAGCTCCAGATTCACGATTACAGATCTTTTCCTCTGCTTCGCCAATGACGCGATGAAAGTGCTCCTTGCGCGCCACGTCCGTTGACGGTGAAAAAAAATAAATTAAAAAAACTCCCCACTGTGGGACTTCCCCGCATGCTGACTCCACTGCTAGGCCCGAGCCAAAGCCTAGTAGAGCATCCGTAATTCCCTTATCAAACATTAAACAATTGCGGTGATGATGTACTGTAACACGGCAAAACTGGGCATTCATTTCACCCCACCAAGTCCTGTGCAGAGTGACACAGCACAAAGCAGATCAGAGAAGGATTTCGGAAAAGGAAGTCAGACAGAAAAGGATTTGGCACTGAGCATTAGTGGCAGGATAGTGGTGTAAAGTACCAAAATCAGATTAACGGGGCTGAGCTTAAATATTTACAAATCAGATATAACGGGCGGCTCCCCTGGCAGTGACTCCCCCCCCCACACACACACACACCCCGCCAGTAAGCAGGGCGCTCAGGAGCTTCACCTTCCCACTGTTAGCTTTACTTTGGCACCCTTAGTAGGGGGGTAATTCCCAGCACCAAGTGCACACACACACACACACACACACACGCACACATGCGCTCAGACGGATGCTGATATTTGTCTTTATATATTTGTGGGGAAGGTCCATTCAACCTTAACCCCTATGGTGCCCTAACCTTGACCACAAGTAATCAAACGAGATACAAGGCCTTTGACATTTGCTTCTGCCCCACAGTTTGGTGCACTGAGAGCTGTGAGGTCGTAGCCCAGCTTTGATTCTGTCCCTCAGTTTGGTGCACTGAGAGCTGTGAGGTCGCAGCCCAGCTTTGCTTCTGCCCCACAGTTTGGTGCACTGAGAGCTGTGAGGTCGCAGCCCAGCTTTGCTTCTGCCCCACAGTTTGGTGCACTGAGAGCTGTGAGGTCGCAGCCCAGCTTTGCTTTTGCCCCACAGTTTGGTGCACTGAGAGCTGTGAGGTCGCAGCCCAGCTTTGCTCGTATGGCGCTTGCTGGTGAACCACCCCGGACCTGGCATTCTAATCCCTTGCACACTGCCGCTTCTCACTCTCGTAATTACTCAATTGGAGTACTTTGTTCTCTTTGAAGTCGAGGTTTTCAGCCCCGGTCCTTGTTTCGAAGAAGCATGGACTTCGGAACAAAAAAAAGAAAAAGAAAAACTCTTAGGACCAGCTGAATTGTGGGCCTCGGGGGCTGAGAAGGGTCGCAATAGTTCTGCGGGCCAACAATGGCCACCTTGTGTGGCGCAACACGGCCGTCGGTGGAACAACTGCGAATCTGCTGAGTAAAATCCCGATTCGGTGGCCCCCTTCACCAGACCCCGCGCTCTGCCCTAGCGGCTAACAAGGCCACCGGGGGGCATCACTAAATCCGCACCAATTTTATTTCACAACACGGATGGCTCGTAGACTGATAGCGGTGCTTGGACACACTTTCAGCACCGGTGCCTGCATCAGACAGAGTATTGTAACTGCGACATCAGATCGAGCCACCTGCTCCTCTCATCCCGGACCTCAGGGAACACTTTGACTGCGCTCCCTTGTCTGGGTCATAGTTCCACAGCTATGACCTCATAATGCGCTAATTTGCTGCAGCGACAAGCTAATACGCTATGGCCATCAGAGGCCTTGGCTGAAAACATGCCCCGAGGAACTAATGCTCTACAATCACAATGCAGATTGACAAGATTACGCCACAGGCGCCTGGTGCCTAGGCCTTTGTCCACAGCATGTCTCTTATTTGGTTACCATTGCCTGGCCTTTGTTGGGACTTTAATGGAGGCTGAAAGAAACTGTAAGAGGAGCCCACTGGCGCAAGAGTCCCCCGAAAGGTCAAACGGCGTGGTTTGTTTGGCCGGCAGTCTAGAGGGAATACGATGCAAAACACTCGCGGGCAACCATTCTATTTACCTGCTGGCCATACAAGGCATCGCCTTCCTGTGCCAATCATTCAATTAGAGAATAATCACCCCCTGCCAGTCAGGGCAGAACAAAAAAAAAAAGCGTGATTCATATCAGCTGGGTGAGGAAGAGGAGAGTGTGAGGGCCACAGCTAATCTTAATGGGGGCCAAGATTCTGAACATTTCAGACCAAAATATAAACACAAGCATTAGGAATAGGTACATCTATAAATCAGGCCTCCCTTTATTGGCCGTGCTGAATAGTTTGGAGTATGTTTTTTTTCTACAGGGAGTTGCTAATAGTTTGATGTGTCTGGCTTTTAAATTGGCACTCATTCAACTTTCTTTCAAAATGATACCTCTACAGCTCACACATGCGATTCATTTTTGTATTGTTAATGTAGTCCTCTACTACTGCATGACTTGGGATCACAACGCTAATTTATTCAACCTAGAGGGATAAAGGGACGAGAGCTGTTGGGCAGGTGTAGCGTGTTTGTTTGCGGCTGCAGTATTTGTACATTTAGTAGGGTCTTTTGAAAGGCCACTGAGAGTTTAATTTGACAGTCATTGATGCGTCTGTCATGACGACACCTGGAAGGCTCAGATACAGCCAGCGACTTAGACACGGCACCTGCTTATACTTCTGTACAGCATAGAACAGAGAGCAGTAAAAACAAACCACTTGTGTGTAGCCAAAATTACAATAGCCTTTCTACTCTCTTTCTCAATCGTGGCCATCTTTCTATTGGCTAGTTTTTACTGTCCGGTACTGTATTGGCTGGTCTTTAACTACCACAGTGTTTGAAAGGCCAGCATACTGTACCTGACACTAGGGTGCAGGTTCGTGGTGTCAGCATGAATATGGCCATCACACTTTGGAGGGAAATCCATCTTCTGTGACAACCGTTTTAAGCTCCTCCATTACTACAGGGACTGGTAAACAAATTCAATTCAATTCAAATCACTGTTCACCAAGAGGTTAACTGCAATGTTGTCTTAATAGTTTGGTGCTTTATTCAGATGGGAAATGTGAAAGAATCACATAGGAGCTCAAACCTGCAAACATTTTGTGAAATATATCGGTAACACTTTACTTTAATTGTCACAAATAACATACTATTATGCTCTTAATTAGATAAATGTGTTATGTAGTTTAACTAATAGAGTAGTGGCAAGTCCCCATGCCTCTTTTTACTTGCGCAAACTGTTCATTAGAGCAGGACTGCTGAAAAGCGGGGGAAAGTTACAACAGTCCCAAGGACCCCCAAGTGACAGGGGCCCTAAAAGATCTGGAACATAGTTGGACTGGGTTAGGGGCCCAATATAATATGCTTTCATGGGGCCCAGAATCTATAGCAGCATCCCTCATTACCAGTATTGTACTGGCCTTGCCGAATCTCACAACTAGTTAGCCAGCAAGTTGAACACTTCCACACAATGATCAATTGTTAGATAATAATTATGTACATAAGTAATGGTTAACTAAATTTTAACTTAACAGTGAACTCAAGGACTTGTTGCTAAGTACATAATCATTAATTTGGTTTCAACTGAGAATTAGTTTGTGGTTAATTAATACATAGTATATTAATTGTGACTATGGTATGTCTTGCCATCTTGGTCAAGAAAGTTTACCCAGCATTTCTGTCTTAATCAGTTCTGCTGTCTTTGGGCAGGGGTCCCTAACCATGGGGCCGCGGACTGGTACCACACCTCGGGCTGTGCTCCACCAGGCTGCACAAAAAAGAATAGGATTTTTTTATTTTCATTTTATTTACATTAGCCTGAAAGGTATTTCATTTTGAAAAGTGACCACTTCCGTCCGCGCCTCTTTGCTGCGCGTGTCTCAGTTGCAGAGAGTAAAAAACAAATGTCAGGATCATCTGCTTGAGATCACAAATGACAGTTTGAGAGAGCTTCAAATCTGCCTACATTCTGAATTAAAGACAAGGCGGAATATTCTGAGATTGCCACAAAAACCTTGCTTTCATTTCCAACATCCTGTTGTTGTGAAGCTGCTTTTTCTGCAGTGACAGCAAACAAATTGTGATTACAGAGTTGACTGGGCATAAGGAACACCCTCCGGGTGCCACTGACCCCCATCACGCCCAGACTGGGCATAAGGAACACCCTCCGGGTGCCACTGACCCCCATCACGCCCAGACTGGGCATAAGGAACACCCTCCGGGTGCCACTGACCCCCATCACGCCCAGACTGGGCATAAGGAACACCCTCCGG
>JAODKL010000081.1:3262658-3286850 GCA_026780765.1 Petrocephalus schoutedeni | reverse complement strand
CCCCCCCCCCCCACTATCAGCACACTGTGCAATGTGCACACTCCTCACAGCATGCAGGTGGTCTCCACGTGTGGCTGCCACGGTCCACGAGAGCAGCATTCGGGTGTGCTAAAAAAACAACAACAAAAAAACCAGAGCGGCAGTCCCCACCCGCGATTCTTATCTCTGTTGTTTCATAAATCAAGTCATTATCCCAGGTCGCACTTAATCCAGAGTAATCCAAACACTTCGATTTGGCGAGCGGAGCTTGTAGTGCGGCACGGCCAAGACTCCACGCTCCACCACTCGAATGAAATGAAGTGTCGATTTTTTTTTTCCCTCAGATAGGAGGCGATTTTCCCCTCTCTTTCCTAACACAACACGCTCTACTTTTTCTAAGATGGTTGTGATTAATCCTGCGAACGCACCGCTGGCTTTGTGTAACACGATATGACGTTATTTGCACATTAGCTATCTTAATTATAACCTGAGGAATGCAGGCCTCATTAGCCAATGCGATGCTGTTGGTCACACCCATTTGGGCGCTGGGGGAACACCGCCCTGGCCGGTTGTGTGGCCCCGTTAAAAATCAGATGTTACCACAAGGTAAGTAAGGGTTAATGCGCTCCAAGCCATGCATTATACGTTTTTAAACAGGCTGCAGAGGCTGCAGAGGCAGAAAGTCACCCGAGCGAATTGTGTTCTACAGCTGGAATTTTAAGTAACATTAGTTTGAACCAAAGATTGCAATAGCACATTGATTTACCAATGTGACTCTCCTGGATGGCAGTATGCATGCAGTTATAGAGAATTTATCAACACACTTCTGGCCAATCAGATTTGAGAATTAAACAGTGCCTTGGTATAACCCAAAATTTTACAGGCATCGCAGGAAATGCGATAGAGATGCAGAGTCGCAGCCGCGGTTTTTGACATGCTGTAGTTTGAGCCACAAGGCCCCTCAAATGCTTAGGAATGTTTTTAAATGGTGCTAAAAGAACAGCCCACACACACAAACACACAAAGACGTGTATAAAGGGCTTGTGGTTCGGAAGACGAATGGCACCATTATGTCCAGTTATGAGAAAACTGCAGATTAATCTCGAAAAGAGACGTTAATGCATTATGAAGATATCTCTGCAGCCAACCTTCCTGACCGTGCTTCTGTGGAGACATAGTCCAGCAGACTCTCTGTCTCTTTTTAAGTAACTCTCGCCCTCCAGAACTTGGGGGAGAAGTTAAATTGCTCTGAAAAAAATAATGACATTTTTAAGCTATAATGATCGCCCATTCTTCCTGGACGACGGCAGTAGGGTCTTCCAGCCCATTGGTGACTCTGAATCAGGAGAGCTAGGTCCTAACAAATGGTTTAAACCACAAGAGAAATGCAGCAGTGACCTGTGATAATCCGTGTCGGAGCTTTGAGGAACATGTAGGTGCTACCCGCCCCCCCCCCCCCACGCCCAACGCAGAAGTCTGGGGCACGGGTGGTCTGCATGTGCCCAATCTGCAGCGCTTCATAGACTAAAGAGGCACAGTCGGGACCATGAAGTTTGGCACGTCCCGTCCACACCTGTCCTGCATATCAGTCTGTGCCAGTAACACCTTTCCAGATCTTCTGATCTCCAAACACATGTCAGATCCAATCAAATGGACTGTGTCGAGTGAGAGGTATTACATATGTATGTACCTGTGATTGACAAGCTCGTAGTTACACTCAACATATTCCTCACTAAAAATCGGAAAAGCACATTTCACAATAAATCCAGTCCAGGGCTTTCATATACTTATTTTTAAACCTTCACGAGCGCTGGCCAGCATATTGTAACAAATTTATTAAGCTGATTACAATCTCTGCTTCATATATTGGCATTCTTTCACTTATGGAAAGCTCACAGCTTTTGCCGGCCTATCCAAGCTAAATGACAAGCATTTTCCCCTCATTTGTCATGACGGAAAGTTCATGTTTTTCATCAGCGCTATTCAGAGTCTCTACGTAGCGCTAACAGCTTTTAAAAACTAAAGAAATGATCATAGCGTTTGCTGGGCCACGAGTCCGTGTGTTTTAGCAATCAAGCAGCAAACTGGAGGGTTTCGGGTGAAAACTGGGTGGGAGACTAAGGACAGGAGGTTCCTCAGTCCGCCGTGAGTTTAACGTGCTTTCTGGCCAGGGTGACACTTGACCACAGCCCAGCTAGGGGTGAGAGAAAGCTGAGTGGCACGGGGCGAGCGAGGCCCGACTGGCGCTGGTGTAGGACCATCTGAAATCCAGGCTGCTTTGGGAGTAATTAGCTAGGGGATCAGGGGCAACACAGGAAGGCTCCTAGCTGGCGCTGGAGAGGGGACAGGTGCCACCAGAGACTCTAAGCCCACGGGAGCCTGCACGGCGCTGGAGCCGGGGGACACTGGGAATGTGAATGCCAGCCCCCCCGCACCGCGCTGAGCACCGCTGGGCCTGAGCTATTCCTTTTTAAACAGGCAGTGTATTTTAGTGTTTAGGAGGAAGGGAGGGTGACTATGACAAGCGGAAGGGAGCTCACATGGGGCACCCTGGCATGACAGGGAATCAGGACCCTGTGAGAATGAGGTGGGGGGAGTAAAGGGGGGCAGTCAGGGTGGCATGGAAATTAATTTGTGAAAATCCTATTCCCGTGACACTTAAATCTCAGGAACGGGTGGCTTATATCGCGGCTCTAAAAGGGAACCAGGAAAAGGGTCAAGCCCTGATGAGATGGGGGCTTAGCAAGGAGGAAGTGAGCCAAGTTCTAAAAAGAAGAGAGCTAAAGAAGTTAGAGAGGAAAGTGTAACACATGAAGGAGAGCAGAAGCGGGCGAGCCGTTTCACATCCAGTGCACGGCCACGAAATGCCTTTCAGCCACCATCATTTCCCAAAATTCTCGTCTCGCTCTTTCATTTTATGTTCTGTGCGTGAGTGGGCTGGTCCCAAAGTAAGCTCTGGTGCGCCCCCTAGGCTTTAGAGCTAGAATGCTGCCACATTCCACATGTTAAGCAAGCTGAAACCTTTAGAGGGTTGCATAAGGGAAGCGGGTGGAAGTCAAAGGTCAGGTCCGAGGCGTGGAAAGATGACAAGGTCACAGCTTTTTATTATGAGTGTGCTCTTATCTTCAGCACTTACAAGGATTGTATTATCCTGAGTAAACAGAAAAAAAAGCCAGTTTCCTTGGAAATAATTTTTATTTAAAAAAAACTTAAATGCATAATTATTGTTGCAGAACCAGAATCATTTGCTTGTAAAATTTTACGGATTTACCACATATTTCAACAACAATTTTTTGAATTCAAGTAATTCGCCCGCTTGATTTGTACTGTTTAGAGAATAAATATGAAATGCATAGACAATTTAGGGACATGAAACAGAAACACCAAAAGAAAAAAAACAGGTGAATCTAGCAGTGCCAAAGAATGCGGTCATCCGTGGTCTAAACTTTGATCTAATTTTTCAGAGATGCATAAGCAGTGTCGTAGTATCCATCCAACATCCTTTTCTGTGTGGTCACAAACACACGGAGAAAGTTCCGTTCATATGGTGTGGTCTGGCTGCGGGGAGCCTTTGGGTGGAGCTCAGCTACCACCACCTAAGGGTAATAGTAAAAGTATCCAGATTTTTCTGATTGAACGCGTTCTGAGTTCACTTCAGCCGTGACCCTGGCTAATACCCAAGGATGTCTAGCTTTCTTTGGCTTGATTATTCTTTAAACGAAAAATTTATTTAGTTATTTATTTTGTAATCGTTATAACAAAAACATATTTACATTTATTTAGCAGACCAAAGCGACGTACAAGTGAGGCAAATGCACGTGTTCATTAATTTAACCTTTATGTCCAGTAGCTGCAGTTGATTAGATGACTTCCGACCGCATTTATGTACATGTTACTACGTTACCATACGCCATACCAAGCGCTGAAAGGATGACACAGAAATTGAAATAATTGATTCTCCTGTGTGAACTCAGTTGGCGTATCAGTGGTGCATCAGTGTCTGCACACATATCTCTGGTCTGGGACCCGCTGGCGAGGAGGTTCCCCCCCGCCGGCCACAAGCGCGACCTCTACGTTCCACTTTCCCATCATGCCCCAGGGGTCCCCGACGGACCTCTCCATTGTTCCGAACGGATTGCACAACTGTCATTTTCCGCCCTCAGAAGCGCGACCCTCCCCGTCGTCAGGAGCCAGAGGGACGAGGGAAAACAGGATGAGGGTCGAGGAGACTGGAGTATATTCATAACAGGCCCCGGGGAAGCCCCAGGCCCCGGGCCCAACGCATGCCTCCCCCAAGCCCTGCTGTCTGGATCGGGCTGGGGTTTGTACAGCCGGACTCGTGGCTCACGTCTCAGACTGGATTCACGGTGCCTGGATGCGGAAAACCTGACAGCTGAGATGTTCCCATGTGATCCGTTTTGTTTTGCTTGGCGCTCAGAGCAGGAATTCCTACACTATGTCATGATGGCAGCATTGCCACAAACTGAAGCTGAGCTGGGTGGGGGAGTGGATCTGGGGGGGAGAGGGGGGTAACGTTGTTCTTGTGGTCCTCTTCTCCGTGGTTGCAGGAGACGGGAGCGAAGATGTGGAGGCGTCTCTCCCAGTGGACCTCTGGGAGACCCCTGACCGCAATCTGTATTTTGGTTATGCCTGTCATTTAGGCAGATGGCTCTGAGCAGCCAAGCCGCGATATCAGGCGGCCTGTTACCGTCAAGCCCTTAGATCTGGCCTGAATTACGTAGGAGCTCATGGGACATGGGCTGTCTAACCTGAACACACCTAGACACCACTCTCAGTGCCATTAATCTAACTTCATGTCACCATCATCAGTCCACTGTCCCATAATTGATATCATAATTGATATCACTTTATTGATGGCCAGGCTCAGACCTTGTACATTCTGAATCCCTTATATAGATTATGGGATTTATTTTTGTAAGATGCTTTTTTAACTTTTTTTAAAATTTTTATTCAGTCCGCAATGGCCAGTTATCACTGCGTACCTCTATTTCAATGCACGATGTCTGCTCTAACGCAGGAGAGAAGCCTGACCCAAGGCCCGCTGATGAGTGCACTATCAGGCGCCCTCTACAGGCCACATTCAGCACTGACCTTCAGATCTGTAGATGTCCAGCAGACAGTAGAAGTCGCCTAGAAGCAAATTGATGGTGAGGAACCTTGTGGTATAACCTGACCGGTGTAACGATGCCCGCCTGGGCCTCCTCACTACAGACGGCTAAACGTGACACACCGAAGGATTGAACCCAGATATCCCTGCTGATAGATGCAACTTGTTTTGAGCTGGGTCCCCACAATATCCTTTAATCCAGAATTAATTCTGGATTTATAGGAGACCAATAGTTTCATACTTGAAGCTGAATGATTACTGAAACATATCAGGTCGGTGGCCATTTTTGAGACTGAAGCTTGCCAGAATTTTTGCCTTTAATGTCTACATTTTCGCTGTCTTATATTGCCATCAAATCAAATACCTAGTTGTTTAATTCAGGACGGGCATGTCGTTGGCCTTCATGAATTTGGACCATCCATCTGCAACTTCTTTGAGAGGTAAGGTTCTTGTAGTTACGCCAAGGGTCCACCACAGCACACATCATCTTGCTTGATGTGGACGGGGGGTGGGTCGGGGGGGTGCACGCAGAGAGCCAGTCGAGTCACACGAGGGCCCGGCAATCAGCTCCTCGAGGGGACATCAGTCCACAGGGGGCATTGCAAAATCTGCAAATCCTCACACCAGATGGCTGTTATTTTTGGTCCGGTGAGACTGACTGAGCCCTGGATGCCGTCCCACAGGGGGCAGATGTTCCGGCACCACTGCGGATTACAGGTCTTGGAATCTCCGGGCCGGACGCGACGATGGTGCCACGAGTGGCGTCGGTCGGACCCCGTAACGCTCGCTCCAAAATCTCTTTATAGTTCAGCTCTGCCAGGCTTCCAACCACAGGGTCAGACCTCTACCATTGGAAGCTCAAATGAAAAAAAAAAACCCTGCAGTCATCCAAAAACAGGCTCTCAGCTGTTAAACATCATGTGAAAGTATGACGGGCTCATGTCATGCCAAGAGGTTTACCCACTCCGCCACGGCAGCGCAAAAATCACTTACCCGTGTTCATCTATTGATTTGCTTTTTGGTTCAAGCCTGCCAAAGAGGATGAGAAAGAGGAGGAGAAAGAGGCCAGGAGTGATGAGGCCTAGTAGTCGCACCGACATTTAAAGGGTAGGTTACCGTGGAGAGGAAATGTTCTGGTTCTACGTAGGCTGGGTCAAGGCTGCTCAAAGACCCACACAGAACCTGGCCCTGGTGGGACCTGATTTGCTTCAGAACCACACATTTGGATATTTAAATCAGTACATGGGATATGCTTATAATATCTCAATGGTTCCTGAATTAAAATATTTTTCCTAAAAATTATTTTTTTTCCTAAGCCACAAGAAAATAATTCATCTTTTACACAAGTGAGGATACATTCCCAAACTATAAGGAACTTCTGATTCTGAATAAATAAAAAGAGAATATACTGTACAGATTAAAAAAAAAAAGTTGCTTAAAGTTTAAGGGTCCTTCAAGAAACAAATGTATTGTGAACATAGACAGAACATACATTTATTTTCCTCAATAATATCCTTATCCAGTTGGATTGACATTTTATTTTTTACATTTAGTTGCATAGCCAATCTTTTTAACCAAAACAACAAATGGATCGTTTTCCCCAGGCCATACAGCTCAGTATTAGACTGAAGCACTAAGGGTAGTAGTACTGCCAGATCCCAGCTGTGATTTAAACTGGTTACCTTTCGGTGTTCTTACACTGGTACCTGATGCAGCACATAGGTATTACAAGAATGCATTTGTTACAGTTCAAGCTGCACCAAGCATAAGTCACTTTACATGACATATGAGCAAAGCTCCTAAAGGCAGTGTACGTGAAAGCAGCAGTCTACACAGGGTGTAGTAATCAGGGCTCAGATTGCTTGTCGGCAGAATATTTACAGCTCCTGTGATGCTACCAGAATGCCATGCTGGGGGGGATCACCAGTGTCTTTTGGTGTCAGGGGTCTTTTGATGGTGCCCCTGGCTAGCCCCACCTCTTCTTAGCCACACCCCCTCACCAGCACCACCTTTCCTTAGCCACACACCCTGACCAGCCCCACCTCTCCTTGCCACACCCCGGGCCAGCCCCACCTCTCCTTGACCACACCCCGGGCCAGCCCCACCTCTCCTTGCCACACCCCGGGCCAGCCCCACCTCTCCTTAGCCACACCCCCTGACAAGCCCCACCTATCCTTAGCCACACCCCCCGGTCAGCCCCACCTCTCCTTAGCCACACCCCCTGGCCAGCCCCACCTCTCCATTGCCACATTCCATGCATTCCATATATATATAAGTAACAAGGTCCTTGAATGGGCATGGATTACCCATTCACAGTCCCCATTAGAAAAAAAATTCACTGTTTTCAGTTCCTCACTATGACACAGAAGGATTGGCTGTCATGGAGAGATGCGTCAGCTAGACAAATAATAATAATGTATTGTTATAATCAGGGGCAAGTCTCAGATTATGACGCGACTCCCTCCCTCCCGGCCTCTGGTTATCATTATCATCCTTATTATTACTGCTGTTGTGAAATAGAGATAATTTAGCACAGTGCCCCCTAATAAGGGGTGACAGCCCACTTAACGAGTAATGCGTGGTCATTCGTTTTCCGTGCCGTCCTTGCCTCTTCTGTCGCCTGGCTGGATCACATTATTTTTTTTGCGAAACAGAGCTCTCATTACCGCTCATATTTTAGCTGGGCTGAACTTCACTTGACCACACTTTTATGGTTTACACAAAGCTGGCAAGTTCTGCCAAACCAGCGAGATGCCTGGAAGCCATTCGGGAAACGACAGAGGGCCCAAGGTCATGGAGGGGCATCCTTGGGGCAGAAGGCGACCAGAATGATAAATAAGAATGGCACAGGCTCCAGCATCCGGAAAAACGGCTGTGCCCCAGGACAGCATAAACACTCATAAGCTTGCAGTAGTTGCAGATTTGCCGCCTGGATTGGGAATATGGGATTAAACAAGGGAAACCCCAAAAGCTAGGAAGAACGTGCAAACTCTACAGAGAAAAGACCTAGAGCCTCAGTTTTGAATAGCGACCCCCAGAGGCAAAATGGCAACAGCGCAACCTCCAAAAAACGCTGCGCAGCGCGAACACTTTTATTGCGCATTGCTATGCAATCTCGCAAAATAACTGCATCAACAAACACGGCCCTGCAGGCCTGCTGATTAAATGCTCCGCGCGCGCTAGCCGACCAGTGCTAACGAGGCCCTAGCGGAACTAAGGCGCACCAGATGAGCTCCAAGCCGCAAAGACTTCTTCCCCCACCCCGGTTCTCCGTTCCAACGCTCCCTATCGTGGTCCCATGGGAGCGTCCGGCTCGCGATGAGGACCGCGCTGGCCAGCGGTCACTTGCTGTGGTTGTGTATGGGGAAGGCCTGCTGTCAGCTAATTGGCTATTTTTCATAGACCATGGCGCCCAGTAGTTAATTAAAGCCGACCGCGGGTTTGACCCGTTTTTTTTTTCCATTTTCCTGTGTTTTCCGTCCTGCTTGAATTGGCAGTCACCCCGTGTGTGTGTGGAGTTTATGCAGTGGCATGCTAACCGCTAACCTTGTGATTTCTACAATGCACACAGTGGTCAGCAATGCAGGCCAAGGTATGTAAAAGGTTTATTAACGATCTTCCCCTTGTCCCCAAAGCCAATGGGTATATAAGTGCTTCATTTGAATGGTCCTGAACCACGCAGCAATCAAACAGCGAGTGTTGGCCAAGTATCGACTACAGAGGCGGGTAATTCAGCTCCAGAGATTAAAACTCCAGACAGATTGTGTTTCAACCAACCAGTCAAGTATAAAGAGTCACAGAGTATTCAACTGGTTGGTTATTAAGTTATTAAGTTAGTGGGTGGATTATTATTTTAATGGCTGAATGAAATGCCAATAGATTTCGTTCAGTATTTTTCCCAAGCAGCCGTTTATGTTTAGGAGATATAAAATATAATTGGTTTTTCAATAAAATATATTTCCCCATTTATATTACAAAGTAGAACTGTAAAGCTATGGAGTGGTAAAGGCGCATGATTTAATCAAATACTTCTCTGTAAATACTTCTCAGTGATTTGTTCTGATTACTGCTGCATGCAGGGTTAGGGTTATATATATATAACACACACACACACAAAATATCAAAGGTAGTATAAAAATTAAAAATAAATATAAAAATTATAAAAATAAAAATTCTGAATGTTCGTCTGCATCGATTACATGATATTTATCAGGTAATATTATTGATAATATTCAAAAGCTTGGTGCAAAATCAGCACAAGCAAAAATTCAGTAATTCATTTAATGAACAATACGCCCACTACAAAATCATCATTTCTTGAGAATGATGAAGTTCACTTGGAAATAAGTAATAAAGTAATAAGTAATTTAGTAATAAACAGTAAAAAAAGAAAAACACTCACACGCACGTGCACACTTTTTATGCCAAGAAAGCACATAGACATGTCCCAGATATGGCATCCTAGAATGAAAAGCCTCTGGACTTTCCAGCAAATGAAGGACCATGGCCTGGGATGACCGTCAATCAGCTCTGGGGAATAACAAAGAGCCCATTTCCTGAGCCCCACCCCCACTGCCGGCGGCCCGCTAACACGCCGCCTTTCATGTGGCATGGACGGGCGTCGAGTGTTTGGGCAGGAGGCACTCCGGCCTGTTTTGTGGGAAGCAGCAATAGGGCCATCCAGGAGGAGTGGGAAAAGAGGGGGGAGAAAGAAAAACAATAGAAGAGGCTGCGGGTTCCCCGTACAGATCTCCCCGCGTCTGCTGACGGGCAGCACCGCCGCGCAGACACCCAAACACGCGCGCGGGCGGATGGCGAGAGCGCCCGCCCGTCCCAGCCCATCGCGGGCCTGCCAGATTCCCCTCACAATGGAAATCCAAACATCCCAGAAAGGCCTTCCCATGCAAATATGAAAGACATACAGGAAAGGGAGAAAAAAACAAGACTGTGTGGTGAGAGATGTACTGAGAATTCAAAGAAAAATACAAGATTGCTGAACTGTAGAGATGCACAAATGCAGCGAGTTCCTTCTTAGTCATTAAGACAGCCAACGGTTTCAGTTCATGATGCCTCATCAGGACTGCCATTCATCAGCATGATTTACGCGTCATTGTGGGTATAGAGGCTCAGGGGCTGCACTCTAGCGTCACGCATCCAGGGCTGTGGGTTCGAGTCACATTTGAGGACCAAATTATATCCAAAGTGTGGTAAAACCTGACATTTCCCTACTTTTGGGGACATCGTTTCAGGTCCCCATTTGGATAACCTCAGTTTTATAAAAATCTGTGAATGCAATCAAAAACTAAAAAATGCCAAAAGCCGTGTATTTGGGTTGGTTCCTTATGTTAAGGTTAGGGCTGGGTTGGGGTTAAGGGTGTTGTGATTGGGATTAGGGTTTTTCCAAACGAAATGAATTGAAGGTCCCCATTTAGGCATGTGGGTATGTGTATGTCAGTGTGGTGGGAGGGCATGTGAATATTATTTTGTGGGGATAAAATGTCCCCACAAAATGATAAAGTCCTGTTATTTTGACCTCGTGGGGACATTTTTTTCAGTCCCCACAAGGGGAAACTCAATTTTATAAAAATCTGTAAATGCAATCAAAAAAGTAAAAATGCCAACAGTCTTGTATTTTGTTTGATTACTCATGGTTAGGGTTAGGGCTGGATAGGGGTTAAGTGTGTCATAATTGACATTATGGTTATGGCCATAGAAATGAATGGAGAGTCCCCACAAAAATAAATATACCTAATATACTGTAGGTGTGTATGTGGCAGGTGCATGTTCTCCCTGTGTCATTGGGGTGTCTAAAGGGTAATCTGATTTCCAAAGACATGCAGTAAAGCCTAAACAGCGTCTCTAATATTCCGACAGCATATGATGTGCACTGTGCATGTGCACTGTCAGAAAAAAAAGGTACTGCTCTGGTACAGTTTTGTACCCTGGGTTAATATACCCCCAGTTTCATAAAAGTGTTCCTCAGAGTTAATTTACCTCCAGCTAGAGACCAGTTGGCAGGCCCTTAGGGGTACAGCCACGATGACAAGTAATTGTACCCTCAGAGGTACAAATTGGTACTTTTTTTCTGACAGTGTGTACGAGCATGTGTGTGTGCCATGTGATGGACTAGCATCCCATTCAGGGTGTGCCCTGAGCTGCCTGGGATGAGTTCCAGCTTCCCCCATATCCTTCAGCAGAATAAGCAGCTGGGTGACGGATGGATGGTTTTTCTACATGAGTCTGCATACCTCCCATTATGACCAAACTTTATGATGCATTTCGGATTATTCCAGAGCTACAGCGGGAGACAACATCCAGTCAGTATGCGGGACCAAGAGGCTCAAGAAAAATAGCTTTTCTTGACTTTCTGAAGACTGTCCAACGCGCGGCACACTCAGATGGAGATGTGATAGGTTGGCACGCAGAGAAAGTGTGGGTATTATAATGACTAGGGGGCGGGAGGAACTGATCAGCCAATAAGAGAAGTGTGTGAAGAGGCCTTTTTGGCCCACATTATGAATCACCCAACCTGAATTTGTTTGAGTAAGGCTCTGCCTGGGACAGAAGACATACAGAATCAAATGACAAAGATGAGAGGAGAGGAGTATGAAGATAGAGATGGGTCTATTAAAATGGAGGGAAGGAATGAAAATAAAAGGAGTATATCAAAGAAAGTGATGGGCATCTACTGAACCTTTGCAATTACAAGACTGGACATGGATGAGTTTTCTGAGGGGCCAGGGCAAAGCAGAACCCAGCCTTATAGGTCTGGTGAATAGGTACAGGTGAATGAGTGGGCTCAAACCAGCACAGGATGTCAGTGTCCATCTCCTTTGTCTTACAGTACACTAAATATGCTGTATATCCTAACCAGGGCCATAGCTAGGATATTTAAGATATCAAGGTCAAAAGTGTTAGCCCTTCCTAGGTATGCCCCATAATGGATCATGGACATTTGAGTTGCAGAAAAAAGACTGAGGACTTGACCTCAGTGCCCTCAATGGTAGGCATGGGTATACCTAACCCTAGCCTTAATAAGGCCCGACTCCATGACCTATACCTTAACCTCTTATTTCTTCTAAAAAGCTGAGAATGTTTCTTCAACTTGGACGTGACTGTCATCCAAGGTATTTGTCCCCTGCTCTGTCTAAAAAGACATTCAAGATGACCCCTCAGCCTTGTTCTCTGACCTCAGGCACCTCCTTGCCTTTGGGTTCCCACGCATTTTGTGGAAACGACACACCCCTCCACCATTCATTATGGGTAAAACTTGAGGCCTTCATGAAAGAGCACAAGAACAAAAATGGTTTACCGCGTGGGAGAACCTTCCAGAAAAATCTCTGTAATCCAATACGCACAGGAAGGAGAATCTGGGGGGAGAAATGGTGGTGAATTTGATGAGAATCCCTTGTTTTCACATTTTTAGGTTCAAATTATACAGTCGGAAGATTCCGGTGTGGAGAAGCCCAACTCATGTGAAGCTGGAGAGTACGTCGAGACGGGTGGGGCGCCCGACTTAACGTGGTGCCAATGTCAACCAGGGAAGCTGGAAAACCCGTCCCATCACTTATCGGTATTCCTGGCCCTGGTTCCTCACCACCTTTCCAGGATCCCCAACCTCATCTCCACAAGCGTCTGACCGAGGCACCCCTGGCCAGTCCTCCTTGGCCTCTTCATGACGTTTCTTCTCTCTGCTTGAAAACCGAGGCATTTTTATTGCTTTAACCCCTTCGCCCTTTGGTGATCCCCATGCAGGGGCACCACTTCCCTTGGAGGGAAAACGGACTTCGGTGTAAAAGTTTAGGAGTTTCGGCCTCAGTTAAGCGGTGCCTTTCCTAAATGTATTTTCCACAGACTTCAAAGCATTATGGAAACATGAATGAAACGGTAGCCCTAAATGTAAATATCATTCCTTTTTCCTCTGATGTAGTGATATTTTAATATTTAGTTCTCTATTGATGGGATCATGCAAGGGAAAAAAAACATCTTGCAAGAGTACAACAGATTATATTGATTCCCATGATGAAGCTGTCTTTTTGCCCGGCCCACCCTGCTCTCCATGAGACAGAGGTGAAAGCAAGCTTTTGGGGGGAGAGGCAGGGGGTCACAGCACAGGGCTAGCCAGCCTGCAGTGTATCTGGAGGTTAAGGACCTAATACAGGGGCCCAACAGTACCATCAGCCTTCCGACTTTGGGATCTGAACTGGTAACCTTCTGTCAATGGGCACAGAGTCTAGCCTGCTGAGCCACATCCCACCCCCCAGCACAGTTTTTTTTTTTACATTTTCCATTAAACAATTACCCAGTAAATAATAAAGCCTTCTTTGTATTCAAAATAAAGACACCGCAATTCTGAGGATGCCCTCTCGATTGGAGCTTCTCTCATTCTGGAATGATGTGAGCCTGGAATACTTTTCCCTTTTGAGTGCCCCTTCTAACCAACCCCCATGCCAGATACAATTCAGAGAGGTGCCCTCCGAGGAGCATTTAGGTTTTGTGTGAGGAAGAAACCCCAGAAGCTTGCACACCTGCTTTGCTCATCACAGTAGATGACGGACTGTCAGTTAAGCCATGGTTGTGTATTGTATTTGCTTACTGCGTTTGTTTAATATTGCAGGTTGAATATCTGCAGTCAATTATGCCCTCAGTTTTTCATAAAAGGGTTAAAATGGATAAAAGGCTCTTAACACAAAACAACCATCATTTTTAATTATGGGCGGGTCAGTGTTTGGGTTAAGTGCTTTTATCAGATCAATTGAAATAAATGCACTTAATCTGTTAAATTAAGTGGATTTATTCAGTCTGGGTTTTATAAATAATAATAATAACAACAATAATAAAAAAATACATATCTGAAGAAGCATTTTCTACATAAAATGTATTTCTACATAAAATGCAGTTTTTTTTTCACAAGGTACAGTTAGTATTAAACGTGACCAAGACTATTTTGTCTTATTGGCCATCCTAAGTAAACATTTAAAACCAGATAGCATCTTATGGGATATCCCACTGTACCAGGGACAAGCTGTGGGAAAGTATATGAAAGTGGCCCAGTGCTGAAGATCCCTCCACTGATGGTATGGTAATTATTGTCCCCTGCACGTCCGGTCCTGACTACCAACATTTAGGAAGTCGCCATCAAAGAGACCTCCAAGCATGGGCCGGTGGCCTGGTGTCATCTGTGACCCACATGGCCAGATATATGCCAGATCTTCTCCTCTGCTCCAAATGCCTTCTTGACATGCCTAGAAACATGCTAAATTTGTCCCCCTCCTGGGACCTGCTGGGGACATGCAGCGTTACCCCCTCTTCTTGTGTTCAGTGAGGGTTCACTGCAAATATTCATGGATTCATACTTTCGGGAGGTTGTAATTAAACCCGATGGATGCCAGGGGTTGACCATATTTAAGTGGCCAGAGGAAGCACTGTCCGCAGTCTGGAATTTACTGCAGTATTGCTGGCTGCTTAACCCAGCGCTGGGGACAAAAGCAGCATGGGGGCAGGACCAGGCAACCAGGCCACAGAGAGTTTGAATCCGTCAGTCTGTTAAAATGCTGGGACACTACTAATGTGGATATGGCTTCACCACTGCTTTTTCTAAATCTTAGGTTTTCAATTAGATAAGAGGAAAAAGCAACCGCATGAGACTGAACAATTCAAATGTGTATGATCTGAAAAATTTACATTTTATTTATATAGGTTTTGACATTGCTTGACAAGACCCCCTCCCCTGATGATTTTATTGTGAGGGACCCAGTCCAGCTCTGAAAGCAATGTACTATTTTTTTTTTGAGAAAGCAGGGTCAAATTATTACAACGGGGCCTGGATCGCGGTCCACTATGTGGCTTACAGACAATAGGGAACTTTATTTCAAACGTAACACTAAAAGCTTGGAAACAAAACAGACCATGAGGGGTCTAAACAAAGGCAGGTAGGCTAAACAAGTACTAACAAAGGATAAAACTAAAATGAGGGAAAATGCAGAGCGAGGACACAGACTTAGGACAGGGTTTATTGTAAAGGACCATCTAACTACAAACACATTTAATATCCAACAAGACAACTACGGATAGACTTATATACACAGGTAACGAGGTCTAGACGAGGGACAGGTGTGGGTCGTTAACCATTACCCAAACACTAGGGACTAAGAGATGCCAGGAACACAGGACTTGGAAGGCGAATGGGGTACAAACAGGGTAAACAATGACACTAACGGCAAGGATCAAACAGGAGTACATAAACACAAAGAACATTGTAAGCATAGGGTAGACCAAAACAGAGTTCTCAGGTGCAAGTAATCAAATTGTCCAATGATGCTGAGGCTGGCCTCAAATGCACGACGAGGAGGGACGAGGAGGAGTTAATCAGCAACACGTTCAGCGCACTCAGCCACGTAGCAGCCCAGGGAACACCAAGAACTATGGGGACTGTGAGTGGGGATAAACCAAGGGGAACACAGGGAACCGAACAAGATGAATAGTGACACCTGCTGGCCAAACAAGGAACTTAGGGAAACAACAGACAGAAAGGAACAAGGCAGGGACCATGGGTGTTGTCAGGTCTAATCACTCAAGGCTTTAGCCCTAAGTATTGCCAATCTTCCTTCGAACGACAAGCCCCAGGCAAACTTGACTTAGTTCCTTATATTTTCAATAGCTTGAAACGCCTCTGGCAGGGACCAATCCTGACACAGACGATTGCTGGTGCAGTTGGGGGTGATTACAACTCTGACCCCAAAATTTAACCGGTGACCTTCTGCTCGCAACCACAGCATTATAGCCGGCTGGGCCACACACCAACCCTGAGCCATGATTTGAATTCCCCCATCCATTCATGAATCTACCATGTATCTAGAATGGGTATGTGGAGGTTAGGAATCCCAGGAAGCCTCTGAACTGCATGTCAGTCCATTACAGTGCATGTACTGAAATGAATATCTTTTAAACAAAACTGTTATTCGCTGATACATGTGATGATGGCATTCTTGATGAGGAGTGAAATGATCCTCTTAACACACTGATGGAATAATTCCACCATTAGGCATAACAAAAAGCACAGGCACACTTGAGATTACAGCACATATGTAATCCGTAATCATCCCTGTCATCGCAATTGCTGTCTCTGTACTCAGTGACCTTATATTCATCAATCAACAGTAATGTTACTAAGGCACAGGTGCAATGAAACTTGTTTTATAACTGAGAAAGTAGATTACATAAGTCACTTAGGCCTGCAAAACATGTATACTATTGCAAGGTTATTTGCCACATGTTTCCAGGAATTTTGTGAATGCTTTATAAAGACCCATGGTTGTAAAAAGATTTTAGTGTTTGTGTCATAAATTGTATATGTATACTGACTTACAAAAGCAAAACACAGCTACTCTGTACTAGGTAGGTATATTATAGTGTTTTCTTCAAAACTGAGCATAGCTGAACTAATATGTCACAAGATAAAACAGAGCCCAAGAAACCAAATTCTGGTTATAACCCAAATTTGATAAAAATGTTTTGCCTTTGTACGGTAGGATATGTACTATGGATGGAAAATAAAATAGTATTCTTAAGCTGAACAACTGAAGAATGAGATTTCGAATATTCACAGTTCAGGTGGTAAAATAATCATGAACGAATGTACTTTTCTGTTCAAAGTGCAATAAAAACACTTCTCCGAGAACGTCATAATCATGCTTCGCCTGAGAGGCAAGATCACTCATGCCAAAGCTGTGCTTTTCCAGGACCACGAACCAGGTGGAGAGGATCCGAAGGAAATAGTGAAGATCTCAGAAGGCTGATATAGATGTCAGCACCATAGTCACCCCAGTTGTCTGAGAACTGACTCCGTTATTCAACAGTAGCCTGTGTGTGAAAATGCCCCCCCCTTGATTCATAGTACCTAATTGCCACTCTATTAAAATATAAACGAGGACCTCCTGGCATGAAAGACCCAGACAAACTCAACATACTGGCACCGTAGGCTCGACCATACCTACCAGCTTACACTAGGGAGTGAGTCACACAACCACCTCTACGTCTGCCAAGGACGTTTATGTGTTTTGCCGAAGAGCCAAAGACAACTCGCAAGTCGGAGCCTGACCTGTGCTTGAATTTGAGGCCTTCACTGAACATCCATTACTCAACCGATTTATTTCGAGGTTGTGCTGAGTCAACACGAAGGGCCCCTGCAAGAAGAACAACATAAAGGATGGAATACGAGACCTCTGGGAGAGATGGCCCCGCCCTTATCCAAGACCATAAATGGAACGTGATCCACCGGCACATCTGCTGCACATCATCAGCTGCAGTTATGGAGCAGAGAATGGCTTGGTGCTACCTTAAGCTAGACAACCAAAAATGCACTCGTTAAATTAAGGTATTTTGCCCAGAACATTTTTTCCCCTCAGAACCACAACCGGCAGCATTTTTCTTAAGGTTCAAACTGCAAGCAAAGTTCATGCTAATACAGAAACGCTGTTATGTCTGAAGGATTTCAGGAAAAATGTCTTAAGTTTTCAAGCATGTTGGTCCTCTGGTGCTGATGTGGATTTCAAAGCCTTATTTTGCTCAAAATCATTCTGTAACCTGGGTAATAATGCAACACAGCATACAATGTATATTGCCACAACCATCTGCAGCAGTTCATGCCTGGAACAGTTCATTATTATGAGCCAGTGTCATGCTTAATAGTTACCAGAAAATCATAACACCACGTTTTCAGAAAAGGATGTTTTTCATCCCACTTATGGAAGAATTTACTGTAGCAAACAGAAATTAAATTTTCTCAAGACGATCATGTTAAACTTCATAATCTTCATAAACACAAGGCAATGAAGGGCTGTTTTCTATTCCTGTGTTAATGAATTACAAGGCATCAGAGAATCCCCCAATGCTTTCTGATGCTGGTAAGTGCCTTCTCCAGGGCTCTGTGTCAGCTGGGATAACACCTTCAGAGGGTCTGAGAATGGGACAGGCAGGGCTCATTAAGGTGAGTAACGTCAGGCCGACATGAGAGCCTGGAAACTGATGCCAACTCAAACCCACAGCTAGAGCGACGGTCCTGGGCTTTTTCTATGCCGGATTTCCCCGCTGCCTGACACGTCTCTCCCGCCCTCACTCCATTGCATCATGGTGATTAATCTCCCCACTGGCTTTGTGCCGCATGTTACATTTCACATCCTGTATCACTTCCGCTTTTACTTACCCACCACAAAAATGCTAAATACCAAAATAGGCCGACGCCCATCAGACGGTGGTAAAGGTTAGAAAGAAGGAAATTAAACTAGATTTGCTATTCGTAATGGTACGAGAACAGATACATAGGAACGTGTTTTTTTCTTCCATGTATCCCATCTTGTTCTTCTTTTTTTTGAAAGACAAAAGGACACATACAGAGGAGAGAATGAAGGTTGGGGACTAAGTGCAGGGCCTGTCGTCCATTCTGTTCCCCCCGAGCATTTTTGGGGGGTTAAGGACCTTGTTCATGGGGCCAGCGGAGATGTGGCTACTCTGCTGAGCAGGTGATAAGGATTCATTATTGTTATGGTCATCCATTACTGTTATGGTGAGCTAATTCTGTCCGAGATGTCCTCAATGTTTTCTTTTATCACATCACAGTGACCCGTAAACCAGATTTTTACCCTTGTTAGAAGTCAGTCTGTATTCGTAGCATCAATCTGCACTTACAGCCCTCATCTATCACCTGACATGGAAATTAACTTTACTCCAATGCTTCTAGTTGGTCAACCAAGACTTAAGGAAACAGACATGAGAAAACACAGATGCGTGCCTTTCAAACTATGTTATTCACATTCCCCTTTACCGTGTTTGACAAAATAGTGTGGCGAGAACATAATATATTCTGGGCATGGGAGTAGAAGTGTCATGGCAGGGGTAGCGGTGAGGATCAATTGCCAATTATGAGATTTGAAAATTGATTCCAGGCATAGGCTGTCCGTTCCTGCGCACGCTCAATTTCAAACACTCATATCCTGTTTGTTTCGCCAGGCAGGGGAGCTGGAGCTATAAGCCACACATTAAGTTGTCCTGTGCTTCAGCAGTCAGTACATTTCTTGGGAAATAACTGACATTTAAAAAAAAAAGCATGCCAGGACAAAAAAAACAAAAAAAAAACGCAAGTAAAAGAACATTCATTTGCCAGTTTTAAAGACGAAGACCTACTGGACATTTTTTTATTCAGGAGTACCACAGAAACCACCAAGAAAGGATTCTTATTGTCATATACTTTGACAAATGAGCCCTGCATTTCAGTAGGAGTGGGAAGAGGGGTTAATTCGGTTGAGGCATAAACACAATACCTTTGAAGTCCGGGTAATTTTTCCATTATACCACGTCTTTGTGGTAATTTTTTAAGCATGTCTGAGTGTAGCGAAAACAGATGGTGGATTAAAGGAAATGGCAGGAGATGTGGCGCACACCTCTGCTTGTGTTTATTGGCGATTCTGAAACTAAACAGCATCTCTACCCCTGGCAGACCTTCAGTCCCATGATGCACTCCGAAGCATCTCGGTTCGTGACAAAACGTGCATCTGTTCAGAAGCCAGCTCTGTCACCGCACGCCATTGGCCGCCCCTCCGCGTAACGCTGTGTTTTTTTTTTTGCGAGAATAGCGACGGTATCTTCACAGACACGCACACTTCAGGCCTCTGCTCCCAACTGGCTTTAGAAACATCTCTGCCTGTCAAGACGAAGGAGTGGGGCTTCTTGAAGGACAGCAGAATGGTTCTTGCTAGCTTGCATTGCTCCTCATCCAGATGGGGAAGATGGGCAGCTCACTGTGGCAATTGAAAAATAAAAATAAAAAAGTCAAATGAAGCTGGGCAAGCCATTGTGCACAACTTTCACTGTTCACTTTCATCGAGGTTGCGCGCGTTTTAAATCTCATGCTTACGATACCCACGCAGCTTGTTTTCCCTCAACTCGTACTTATACATAATGCATCCATTGGTGTACGTGGTCCAGGAGCAACAGGGAGTCCAGTGAGAGACGCTGCATGCAACGACAAACATAACGAAGGCAGGAAATGGAAAGTCGCGCAAGCATCCACCGCATTGTCTGCAAGGGCTGAAGTTCAGAACAGAAAAGTCTGTTGAATCCTTCAAGAATAATCTTTGGTCTTCCAGACGAGAAGATCAACAAGGCAAATTCTACGTTTATCCCTTGCTGAAGTATTTTTCATGCCATGGACAACCCAGCACACCTACTTTTCTAGAAGGTGAAAATTTTACTGTAGACGCTTCAATCTTTGGAGAATAATTCTTGATTATAGACAACCGGAGCCCCAAAAACTGGAAAAGGGGTTACATTCTTGATTATCCTCTAAGAATATGTAAATATGTTGATATTACAGTCTAGATCTGATGTTCTTAAAACTCTGCTCTATTTCAGAGCTGTAGTTCTCAAGATCCGGTCTTGGCCTCGAGACCGCTCTTGAAACTTCTCGATTTGATTTCAGTCTCGTCTTGGTCTTGAGCCCGTTTTGTTTTGATCTTGCCTTGGTCTTGGCCATAAGTCTCGAAATATTACAAAACACTATCTGGATAGACATGCATACTATGTAAGTGTGCAAATATACTTTTTTCCCCTCAGTATGTGGAAATTAATTTTCCTGCTCTGTCCTCTTGTAGCGGTGCTACTTAAAATGTACTACATCTCCCAGTTGCCCCGGCAGTATAAGGCTATTGGGCAGCTTCAGATGGGTTAAAGCAGGAATATGGAGATACAGCAGCTATTTTCTGTAGAGTTACTGCTGCTACCCAGTTAGCAAGGTAGATAACAGCTGGAAACGGGGAAACTGCAGCAATGTGGGCTTCGTCTGCTGTCATCCACTTTGGTTAGACGCTGCAACCTCAGCTCCTGTTGAGCGCGTTTTCAGCAGTGGGGGTCTTATCTTGAGACCACACCGTGCCCGAATGGAAGCCAAAATGTTAACAGATTTAGTGTTCTTTAAATGCAACTATGCACTACTGCATACATCATAATGCTTTTTAAAAATGCATTACTACTTACATTCCTTACATGTAGGTTTTAAAAAGCATTCAATAGATTTTTTTCTTAAATGCTAATGTTGTACTTAAATGTTATTGAGAAACTGAAAAAGATGTTATACATGCAAAAAATATAATAAAAAATTAACCAAGAAAAAAAATTATTGTATTTCTTATAAATATGTGCATTATTGTTTGCATGTGAACATTTTTTTCAATAATAGGGTCATTTGGAATTACATAAATGAATATATAGCCCCAATATGGGTGTACTTTACCAAAACAAGTTTCAAGTCTTGGTCTTATTTTGGTCTTAGTTTATCTTGGGTTGGATGAGTCTTGATCTTGTCTTGATCTCAAAACACATGGTCTTTAACACATCACTGGGTGATGTGTGAGACAAATTCCACATTTGCTAAACAAACAATCCTGAAAATGAATTCTTTTAAGATTTTTTATTATGAAATGTTTTTCCTTCCACCAATCTTCCCATCCAGAAGCTGAACACTAGAATGTTTCCAATAACCAGAAATGTTTTCTGATCACCCTAATATTTTAAAACCCTTGATCCATGAGGAGGAAAATCAATGTACAAATGCGAGCACTCAGTGAATGCGTACTAGACTCCTTGAAGCTTATATTTCACCAGCAAAGCACTCAATGCAAAATTTATGGATATATGAATTATTGTTTCATTTAAGCAAAATTATTTTAATGCCAGCTCTGATGAACTTGTAATGGTTCTTGTTAACATGGTGCAGATATTTAATCGTTTTTATTTTTAATTCAAAACCTTTCAGCAAGGAATTCTAAGCAGAGGGAACACAAAAAATGAGGTGTAATGTTGTAAAAGATTTAATGCATGGCGAAGTCACCATGTTGGAGGCGTGAAACAATTATTTCAAGATGTAAGACTTCAATCTAATCCCACGGCTAATAAAATTTGTAATAAAACAAATAACCTTTGTAAAACACTCATTTCTGTCTAATGCATATGGATATTTCTTTTCCCTTAATATTGCCTCATAATTTTTTTTCAGGTTTACTTTGAACAGTGCAAGTGAGCTAGATCCAAAGTTCAAACTTCTTCAATATATAGCACTTGAAAATAAATTACATTGCAGCCGACAGAAAGAATTGTTGCTAACTTTCTTCCAAATTTATGCGCATAGTGTAATAAAAAGCGATCTTAAAATTAAATGTTGTCCCTTAGCAACATGATGTGTACAAACCAAGGCAGCTGGACAGTAAGCACCAATCAAATTGAAGTCCATTACCATGGAGACTATCACGATCTTTTCTTGAAAATAACAAAACAAAAACAATTCCTTCATTCTTCCTTTGGACTCCAACGCCCATTATTCTTTTTGTCTAATTTCTGCACCCATGTTAAAACAATGAATGACAGAAAGTTTACTGTAGAGGTTTATCACAGCAGAGACTAAAGCAAACACGTATATGTGTGGAAGGTGCCCCTGATGATGGGACACTCGTGTGGGGCCCATCAGTACAGCATGGGCGGGTCTCCACCACCAGCGCTTCTATCCACTTCTCTTTCACCATGTCCTATTAATAACGACTTACGATATACTTCCCTTCTGCCAGCCATCCAGGAAAGCACAAAACAATAGATAATAGTGCACCAGGGTACAAGAACGAGGCAGTGAAGGAGGGATGGACTATGGCTGCTGTGAGAGGTGATGGCAGACAGGACAGCGATCACGCCGTCTTCCCACGCTTTGGCTGGCAGGTGCTGTCTGGATGCCTGGAGAAAGCACCCATATCAGTTTTCCAAGAAGAACCTGGGAGCTCAGACTTTGTTAATAATGAAGCTGAGGACGGTGATGCAGACATGAGCAAGGTGAAGGCCAAATGTGGAACGTCCTTCACCTATGAGAGAAGACACAATATATGTTAAGATATTTGTCATGGTGGGAGGTAGAAAGAGATGTTTGACATCACTATGTGAACTATAAAATAAATTAATATCTTCTGCTTTTTCTGTTTATTTGAGCGTTATTTTTTTTAATTACACTCAACTTCAGAGAGGCTCTTTCTTTCCAAATCTAGCATTGACAATAAAGATAAATACAGTATTCTGTTTTATGTGCATATACACATCCCAAATGCATTTAATTTCAAGCAAACAGAAGGCTCAAGAAAAACTTAGAGCCAACTTAGAAAATTTAAAACAGATTGTGAGAGCAGCAAAAACTCAAATAGTAAAGGCAGCTTTTGGAGACAAATAGCTGGAACCAGGCTTCCTGTCTCTCCTCGCAAGAAACGGAGGAACCTGTTTTCTCCACACCTTTTCCCTGTCCCACACAGAGGTAATCTTAAACGTAAAGATTTAAAAATAAGCAGGCGAGTCAAACAATCGAATGTTACCCAAAAGCTCAGTGCTGCAAATCCTGAAAGTATTCCAGATTCTGGCAGATGATTGACTTTGTTAGAAAAGGATTTGCTGAAACACCTAGTTCAAGGGCAGAGTGCTGGTTCCTCTTCTGGTATTTAAGGCTACAACCATTAGTCACAAATGTGGTTCTCGTAACCACCTCTTTGTGTCGTAGCTTTTTAAATGTCAGAGAAAGCCATCTGCGGCTTTAAATCCACAATTCCGGCAGAAATAAGAGCAGGAGAGGCATTTACAGTTACAGACAGAGGCTGTTCCCAAATGAGTGGGAACCAAGACGATGGATTAAAAGAGACAATCTGATTCTGTGGGTAGCTGTCTTAAAAGACTGTGAAAAGGCTGTGTATGTACATGGCTGTGATTAAATTACATCTTGGGCCGAGTTTAGAGTTTTAAACAAACATTTTTGGTCTACACTGCAATATAACACAGGCTGGAAAATCCAGTCTTTCAGATAAGAAATATATTTATTCATAACTTTTACAGTCATGCGAAACTGTCTGTGGGATTTCTGAAGAAAAGTCAAGGCCTCCTCTGGCAACATCAAACATGGAATTGATGGAAATAATGCTGACACGTGTGTCTGACTGTCACGTCTGGCGCGGGATCGACGACCCATACTGCAGGCGGTGTAGGAAACAGGGGTTTATTCCGTTGAAACACAG
>JAODKL010000081.1:3250000-3262558 GCA_026780765.1 Petrocephalus schoutedeni | reverse complement strand
GGGAACAATCAGGAAAACATTCGCACGAGGGGAACAAGGGGCGTGGCACAACAAAAGACACGGACATACCGTAACACTGACTTTACTGATGACTGAACAGATTAAACCCATGGGAGTCTTTTACTTTTCAGGGCAAACAGAGACCTTCTGGCCTACAAGAACTTCAGCGACTCCTCTCCGTGTCCCCGTGATTCTCCCCACTGTCCTCCAAGTGTGAAGACAAATAAACAGAAAGACCATCTGTGGCCAGTGTGGTCTAATGTCAGTAATTTCGGCTGCCATGCAAAACTGAAAATCGGAGCTACATATTGTAAAACCTCTCTCGGGACCATTCACATTAGCTGTTATTTTGAATAATGACTAGTATTTCCTCCAAATCTCTGAGCTGAAGGACCAATTGCACATGACCCTCTGGTTCAGAATTTAAACTAATTATTAGCCTGGGATACAAGTAAAATACAAGGCACTTTAAGCATTGTTTGATGTAATTCCCAATGTATCAACAAAGTGTCCTTTATTGATGATATATAATACCACAGAATACTTAAAAATATAAGATCGGTTATCTAGTAAATGTCTGTATGCAGGGAAGCAAATCGCTTGTGGTTGTTCTGACAATGTGATAAGTGGATTCACAACAATAGCTATGCAATAGGCTGAGACCCATAGAGAACTTTGACTCACAAAGTTTCTTACACTCCATGGCTCAAGGAGATTGGGAATGATGTCAGATCTCATCCTGTGATACAGCAGAGTTTCTCGTTGCTGTTTGCAGTATGATGAGCAAGATCTTCCTGGCAGAGTATTTTCAGGAACATGATGGCACGAACAAACAATGACAAAACTCGGGTGGCTTACATTCTTTTTATTATATCATAGTTTCACCATGGGGGCAACGAAAAATGTTTCAGCATTAGGCCTCCATCAGATATTTTCCTGTGTCATGGACAAAGACATTTTGCTGGCTCAAAATTTGGGAAAAAAATCTTTTTACATCTGTTGTACAAGAGTAACAAAATTACGGTTATTAGATTTAAGAATACCAAATAGTGAACCATTTGTTGGTAATACATGGGGTAGATTAAAACAGCAATCTTGGCCCTGTTCTTTTGGTTAGTCTACTCATAACAACCTCTCCCTGAGTACAAAACAATTATCAATTTTGCTGTAGATGACGGAGTAGCTAATTTTATGGATGAGTAGAGACAGCTCGAAGAGCACAAAAAAAAACTCTGAAATCTGAAATGTAAGAACACTAAAACATGCTAGGAAGGTTTTGCAAACTTCACATAAAAAACTAATTGATAAATAGAACTCACTTCAGTATATATAAACAAAATAAATTGAATTTTCCTGGCACCCAGACACTAGGATTTACCTTGCATTCACAGTGAAACAAGACTGCATATCCAATTTGCAGCTTTTGTTTATATAGATATCAAAAAGTAAATGCAGTGAATTCTGGGTTCATCTTGAGGTCATAGGTGATGACATCTGAGACAATGACCTTGTTGAGAAGTCATCACCCCCTGCAGGTTGGTGGACTTTATAACACCCATAAATACCATATCACCTCCATGTTGTAAGAATATAATCCCTTAAATTATCTGACATTTATAAGAACACATTATACCTATACCTACTCCTAAAATAAGAATGTTTATCTCTGAAGGTAAACAGAAAACTCATTGTGCACAATTGTTTGATAACAGAAAATAGAAAGGAATTTAAATGCTGCAATTAATTAATTTACTTTATATAAACATTTTAGATATAAGAGCACACAACTGTTTTAGTGGAGCTGAGGCTTGTTTCCAAATAAGGAGAAATATGTTTCAGTGACTTTCTAGTCAGATGTATCTCTTTGCAGTTAGCACATAAAATGTGGGCTTGATCTGCACAGTAAGCTTCTCCTTTCATGTGGATGGGAGACATGGACTATTATAGAGATGCTTATTGGCCTCCTTGTAAATACATCTCCCTTTAAATGTGGGAGAAAATCCAAAACACTATCCATAATTTTCTTGGATCCTTCTGAAGTGGAAAAAGTATGTTGTTTATATCATCAACCAGTGGCCAAACATGCAGATTTGCCAGTAGAAAACATGCTATGAACTTTTAAATGGGACCCATACTTGCAGACGACATCATGGTCTTACATGCCATAATTGGTGAGTGACCTGGCCTACAAGAGTGGCTCTGCCTTAATTAAAGCCTGTCAGAAAAACATGATAATTATGACTTAATCTATCACTGAAATATTTAAGGCCATAGTACAAAATCAGATTACTAAAATAAACACGAATTAACTTAAAATTTTGTATACTACAGCAGAAAACTTTCTGAGAATGTCCCAGATCATAGATTTCAGTGTAAGAAAGGTCATCGAAATTTGGAGATAAGTACGTATTCGTCTCTCATTCTTGGAGGCGAGACTCCACGTTGTTTGGAGAAGATAATATTGAGAATAGGATTAATAGCATAACAGGACAATTAATAGCAACATAATTCAAAGAAGTCTTGATACTAACTCGATCGTGGCCCTCTATAGCAGTGTTTCCCAATCTAGTCCTCAGGGTCTCACAGACAGTCCACGTTTTCCCTAGCAGGAAACTAGGAGGGAGCAAAAGCATAGGTCATGGTATATGCCATGGTCTATAGATGAATGGAAGGGTTTTCCACAAAATTTGAAAACAGACCTAAAAAAAAATCTAAACAAAACCCTATCCTGGTCTTATACTGTATGCACATCTCTCGCAGATATATCCTACCTCCTGGTTTACAATAACTTACTTTAGGGGGTTACTCAATACCTTTGAATTCTAGAGTATTTCGGAAATCTGTGGCTCTTTTACCCAAACTCCTCTTTCTGTTATATATAGTACATGCTCTGAGGCCATTTGTATCCATTTTAGTGCAACACATTGGACAGAATTAGAAAGATGTCCTGTTGGCAACCTGCAACAATACCATTGGCATAAACCAAAGAAACTGTGTTTAAGCATAATGCACATGTGGTTGTTATTAATTTGATACATTTAGTCACCTCAACGGAGAACAAAAGTTCAAGAATGCATGCATTTGTGGCAGAGCTGAGATTTACGAACTTCAGGATGGATTTGATGTGGCTAGAATTATGTTCAAAATCTGAATCCTTTGTAATGTCAATCTTTTTATTCACAAACCATTATTTCTGCTGCTGAGGAGGATACTTTAGGAGATGTCTGGCTATTGACAGACAAATTGTGGCGCACCCTTAAAGGAAAAAAACTGGAATCGATTAAACCTGAAAGATCTCATTGCTTATCACATCCGCACATCCCATAAAATTTGGCACCTAAATTGTTAGGGATACCTCAATTATTATCTGTGAACTCCAGCAAACACACACACACACCATTTTTCACAGAAGGAAAGGGTTGCGGTTTTAGAACATGACTGAAAAATAGACTCTTTCCAGCCAAAGGAATCTTGAGCAGTTTTTGAGGTCAGCTTTGGGCAGTTTCTGTCTCTGACATTCGTTTGCTCTTATTATCCAAAGCAAAAAATGAGCAGAAAGCAGTATCACCTGTGGTCAATTCTTCATCCACTGGTTATAATCTCAAACACATGATTTTCGAATCGGACAGGCCTGGATGAGCAATGTCATTACAGAGTGCGATTTGGGGATTCTGAGTGCATTAGTCATTGCCAGAAATGGGGACCAGTAGAGCTACAGAATATGTTTTTTCCAGTAGCTGTCATTAAAAAAATGAAAAGATAATTAAACAAAATATATCTGAACAGATATAAATATCTGTTATTAAATACGGTCATAAAGCACAACCAACTGCAATGACATTATCATGGGCAAGTTCATTTACAGTATAATACTCCAGTAATGAGTCCTTATAATCCTATCATGTCCCCTGCATTAGCAAACTCTTTCAGTGCTGAAATACTCATGTTCATAAAGCTGGTTTTAAACGCTGCCAATTTTAACAGACACGCAGTTCAAGAAATGCCAATGAGTTGAATTCTACATACTGTTCCTACTCTGTGTGTTGGGTTTAGAACAACATCTTAAAACTGTTAAATGTGTTTTGTTGTAGACTGAAAGGTGCTTTGGAAAATGCCAAATATCCTGAAGCTGGGAGGAGGAAAATAAAGGGTTTCCAAAGTCTGTTATATTTCAGGCCATTGCTAAAGATACTCTTTGTGGTTTGGAAAAAAGGAAAAAAGGATGTAAGCATTGTTGAGAAAATACATTTCCTTGAATTATTTTACATTCTACAGTATCTTTTGCAAGTGTGACTTAGTTGTAACTTAGCAGTTTCAGGTTACTGTAAACAAACTTCAGTGATTAATAAGCATGCAGCTGGTTTCACATTTGCATGAGTAGGGAAGTGTAAGTGAGTCCACCTTTCTTTAGTGTCAAGAAATTTGATGGATCAGCACCAGGAGACCTTTTTTTCTGTCCATAAGGAATCAGCATGTCTTCAGGCTTACTTCTAACCCGCAAACTAAAACTTGAGAAGAGTAACTCAACAAAGAAACAATGGAATGACAGCTAATCAGAAGAGAAAGCGCACCCAGTAAGAAAAAGCCCTTCCAAATCAGTGTCAATCAGCATGTAATCTACATCCAATGGGAGTTGATTTCAAAATTACATTGATAAGTAGAAACATACACGATGGAGCTAGCAATGAATCTGACCACAGTCCTTGTGGGCGCAGAGAAAGCACATTACCAGCTTAGCCAGGGATGGATTGAGTTTGTAAGATTAAGAAAGCCAGTTAATTATGGGTAAAGTACAGCCCCCATAAAAGGAAGCATGCTTCACCACGAATTAGTCAGTGAAGTTCTTGTAGTCAACCTGAACATTCTGGGATGTATACTTGTTATAGCACTGGACAGTTAACAAAAAAACACAAAACCTGCATGAGATGCAATCTAAAATAAGACAGACACAAGGCAATATCACCACTATCCGTAATCATCCATAAGTAATGGTATGCACAGGACAGGAACAATATCTAATTGAACCCTGATTAGTGGTTGTTTGGACAATAAGTCTACTTGGATAAACAAACACCCATAGTAATAACTTATTCCATGAACAGGTTGTTGTTATTCATTAGATTACCATGAGACACCATCAAATTGATCCTTTGCCTATAGCAGCTGTGCACTGTCCGGGACCTAAGTCAAGGACCGCTGATATAAATTTGCAAAACCCGGGAAACACTGCACTTCTTAGTAATTTACCATAGGCTCTTCCATATATACTTTGACAAACTGGTGGAATACACCCATAACATCATCAAGGACCTGGAACATATATTGTGATACATTGTTCAGCCCAAATGGCATGGCCAGGAATTCATAATTCCCTGACAGTGTCAGAAGCTGTGTTCCACACATTGTCCACTCAGACCTCAACTTTCACTTGTGGAAGAACCCTGCTCTAGCAAGAGAAGATAAGGGGTGTGAGACCCCTGAGAGCAGAGCATCTGATATGTATCTAAACCAATGCCTGGGATTCATGGAAAAAATCCCATGCGTGGGTTTAAGGGACAGAAAAGGGGTATATGTGTCCCTGATCAGCTGTCTTGAGATGCACAGGCTACTCAGGGTCCATGTTTTAAAAGATACATAATGAAATAAATTGGGCATATGCCTAAAACAAAAATAAATAAACAAATAAATAAATAACAATAATATACTTTAGAGACACCTTAATATTAATGGGTAAAGTAATTAAAGTGAAAATCAGGGGGTATGCCCTTTGGCTGTCACAGGAGAGAAAGTCAGGAGACCAGGTTAATTTGAATTGATTTGTTCCACCTGCCCATCACACAGTGGAATTTTGTACGCAGCTGCATTTTCTGTTCTGCATTTCAGCCCCTGATCAGCCCTTTGAATGTATGGTCAGTGTTTGTTTGTTTGTTTGTTTCCATTGATCCAGCTTGTAGATATATATTGGTTTGCATATATTTTTCTGTATGTGTGTTCTACACTGGCCTTTTCTCTTATTCCCCCTGATAAGGTAAAATGCTTCTGTTTCTTGCCCTGATTTAGCATACTATACTATAAAACTATGCCCATAAAATCCAATCTGACATTAATGTTTATTCATCTACATTAGCTCTAGAAATGAAAATGTTTTGAGCAATGTGCCTTGGTGTCATGCCCAGCCCGTACGATCCTCTTGTGTGCCAGGTCCCCTCATTAACCTCGTGTGGAATCCCTCCTTGTACCAGCTGTTTCTTGTAATTTGCTATCAGTCCTGTGTATTTTAGTCCACGTTAGGTTTCCCCAGTCCGGTCACTAACGTTTTCTCGTGCTGCTACCTACCTGTTTGCTTCTGCAAATAAACCCCATGTATCCCCGATCCTGGTACTCCGTTTCCTGCTTCCCTGCTCTGTGCCCGGCAGCACATTACACTTGGAATGTTTGCAGTCTAAGCAGATCTAAGCAGAATGTCACTGTTTTTGCAGGTTCAAGCATTTGAGTCATTCTTCCTCCTTATGATAAATCAGGTGTTTCGGCTAAAATGTTTTATAGTTTTATAGAGTTTTACAGCTGCAGTTTTTTTTTAAGAAAATAACTTGTTGATGACTGCCAAAGAGCACCAGGTCATGACCTAGATCTTAAATGCTCTAATGGTCAGTGATGTGCTATGTCTTCACCCAGCCACCTCATTCCATGAACTGCAAGTAGGCTGTCCTCTGTTCTCCCAAGTTAAAACAATGGATGAAGACAGTCTGCCTACAGTGAAAAATCACTTGCAGGTCTCAGATGGTTCTGGTCACTGTTTATACTCTCACGTATCCAAAGATGGACCACATAAAGTGTACTATAATCACTCTCAGCTTTCGAACATATTGAAATATTTTCATCATTATTAAAAGGGTCCATTTAGTGTAATAGTAATGATTTTTTATATATCTGCAGGCTTTCTACTTAAGGTCATTAGCTCTATGGACATGGGATTTGGTTCCTATTAATATAGTATGATCATTTTTAATGATTAAAAAATTTGAAAAATCTGTCTGTTCATTGACATAGATCTTTGGGCCTCTGATTATGTCTGTCTGCCATTAACTTTGTAGCAATTTAGTGTTGGAACATGAACAAGGCTTGCGAAACCTCAGCTCCAAATATGATTTATTTAAAATGGTGGAATTCTCAAGAAATGGATTCATGAAGTGGATGGGTACCAGTTAAAGGGTCCAGGGGTTGACAGTAGACAGTGCACTAGCCGACTGAGATCAGACAGTCTGCTCTTTTAGAAGGATTCTCCTCCAGCTTTTGGTGATAAGAGCAACCAAATGAGGTTCTCCAGACCATCTGAGCTGTCCATGAACAGATAAATACTTTCCTCTTTTGAAACTGCTCTTCAATAGGATGAGAACCATGAGCAGTTAGTGGAACCCATTGGTGAATTGATGACTTATTGATACCTAAATGTTTCTTATGAGCAAAAACTTTTTTGTTGTTAATGTCCTGGATTCTCTGGAATTTTAGGACAGAGAAAATGTACAAAGAGGGCTTTTAAATTTTGCAGTTTACTGCCAAAACTTCACCAAAAGTCAAATTCGAAATAGAAATCATCGAGATTACTTACTGTGTGGGTATGCAATCTGTATCGTATATACCACCATAGTCAAGCACAAACTAATAAAGTGCTAATTTCATCTCATTTTGTTTCGATTTCTGATATAACTTAGGACACAGCTGCTTGAAAAACATCTCATAAATAATGTATTGAGAAAAACCACTGTGAACACAACATAAAATTAAGCGTAAAATAACATAGGGAACATTTTCATATTTTGTGGGTGTTTAGTGAACATTTTTATAGGTTGTGCTACACATCGAGCATTGGATTGTGTAAATTTAGAAACATAGCTGCACATCTGGAGGCTTGATTTAAAAACACGGTGCATTTGCTCAAGGACAGGCAAGAATATGCTCTTGGGAGCATCGGCAGACGGCGAAGAGCTTCGCGGCTTCTACGATGCCGGGGACAGAGCTTCACCCAGATCGAAAGCAGATGTTTAAGGAATGTTCTTTCGCGACAGCATTGGTCCAATCTATAGCAATACAAATTAATAACAAAAAATTTTCATGCAAATGAGCACATTTGAGACAAGAATTAAACACAAACAGAGCACAGGGCAATGGACTGCAAGTGCCTTCAGCACAGTGATGAGCTGAATACAAAACATGTGGTCATGTGACACCGCTCTGTTCATGATGGTAGGAATACAAAACACGTGGTCATGTGACGCCGCTCTGTTCATGATGGTAGGAATACAAAACACGTGGTCATGTGACACCGCTCTGTTCATGATGGTAGGGATACAAAACACGTCGTTATGTGACACCGCTCTGTTCATGATGGTAGGGATACAAAACATGTGGTCATGTGACACTGCTCTGTTCACGATGGTAGGGATACATAACACGTGGTCATGTGACATTGCTTTGCTCATACTGGCAGGAATACAAAACATGTGGTCATGTGACACCGCTCTGTTCAACAACGAACCACTTGCAATACCAGAGGTTGCGAGTTATGAGGTACCTTCCTTTGTAGCAACTTATTAACTAAGAGAATTAACTTTTACCTGCTTATCTTGATCATCCATCCATCCATCCATCCAGTTCCTACTGCTTTTCCGGGGTCGGGTCGTGGGGGCAGCAGCCTAAGCAGGGAAACACAGACTTCCCTCTCCCTGGCCACTTCGTCCAGCTCTTCCGGGTGAATCTCGAGGTGTTCCCAGGCCAGCCGAGAGACAGTCTCTCTAGCGGGTCCTGGGTCTTCCCTGGGGTCTCCACCCAGTGGGACATGCCCGGAACACCTCACCAGGGAGGCATCCAGGAGGCATCCTGACCTCCTGAGCCACCTCATCTGGTTCCTCTCGATGCGGAGGAGCAACGGTTCTACTCTGAGTCCCCCCTGAATGACTGAGCTTCTCACCCTGTCTCTAAGGGAGAGCCCAGCTGCCCTGCGGAAGAAACTCATTTCAGCCGCTTGTGTTCGTGATCTTGTTCTTTCGGTCACTATTCACAGCTCATGATCATAGGTGAGGGTAGGTAAATTGAGAGCTTTGCCTTTTGGCTCAGCTCCTTCTTCACCGTGACAGGCCAGTGCCGCACCGATCCGCCTCCACAATGGAGGTGCGGAACACGGCCCATTCGGACTCAATGTACCCCGTCTCCCCTGGGACGTGGGCAAGGTTCTGCCGGAGGTAGGAGTTAAAGCTCCTTCTGACAGGGGATTCCGCCAGACGTTCCCAGCACACCCTCACTATACGCTTGGGTCTGCCAGACCTTACCGGCTTCCTCCCCCACCAGCGGAGCCAACCCACCACCAGGTGGTGATCAGTTGACAGCTCTGCCCCTCTCCTCATCCGAATGAGTAATACATGCAGCCTCAAGTCCGATGACACGACCACAAAGTCGATCATCCAACTGCGACCTAGGGTGTCCTGGTGCCAAGTGCACATATGGACACCCTTATGTTTGAACATGGTGTTCATTATGGACAATCCGTGACAAGCACAAAACACCGCTTAGGTTGAGATGGGGGGGGCCGTCCCTCCCAATCACGCCACTCCAGGTCTTGCTGTCATTGCCCACATGAGCATTGAAGTCCCCCCGCAGAACAAGAGAGTCCCCAGGAGGAGTGCTCTCCAACACCCCTTCCAAGGACTCCAAAAAGGGTGGGTATTCTGAACTGTCATTTGGTGCATAAGCACAAACAACAGTCAGGACCCGTTCCCCCACCCGAAGGCGAAGGGAGGCTACCCTCTCGTCTACCAGAGTAAACCCCAATGTACAGGTGCCCAGCCAGGGTGCAATAAGTATGCCCACCCCTGCTCGGCGCCTCTCCCCATGAGCCACTCCATTTTAGAAGAGGGTCCAACCCCCCTCTAGTCAGAACCTCACAACCTCGCAAACCAGCTCAGGTTCCTTCCCCACCAGAGAGGTGAAATTCCATGTCCCTAGAGCTAGCTTCTGCAGCCGAGTATCCCCGCCACTGCCCAGCTCACAGCGCACCCGACCCCCACGGCTCCTCCTACAGGTGGTGAGCCTATTGGAGGGGGGACCCATGTTCCTTCTTCGGGCTGTGCCCGGCCAGGCCCCATGGGTGCAGGCCTGGCCACCAGGCACTCGGTATAGAGCCCCACCCCCAGGCCTGGCTCCAGAGGGGGGCCTCGGTGATCCGCGTCTGGACGAGAGAAACTGCAAATCCATGTGAATTTTGTAAATCATAGGGGATCTTTTGAGTCCCACTTTGTCTGGTTACTCACCCAGGACCTGTTTGCCTTGGGTGACCCTACCTGGGGCATAAAGCCCCGGACAACATAGCTCCCGGGATCATTGGAACACGCAAACCCCTCCACTACGATTATGTGTCAGCTCCAGGAGGGGCTTATCTTGATCACTCAATTCCAAAAGATCATGTCTGACAAACTTTGGCACCATTCCGATTCGTCCATGTGTACCAGTGGTGACCCAATTTCTCTAGCACAGGCTAAGAATTTTGCACAGAATTGGATTTAGCTATGTGCTTGTTTCTTACTGTGCCATTTACAAAATGTTCATTTTTTGAGAACCGAAGCAGCATTCGTTCTCAAGATCGATGAAGAAATGTATTTCAGGTTATGCAATTGCAGTGAATTCTGCGCCATACCTTACTAGATGGATTCTTAAGACAAATTGGGCCTGAACCCTCTGAGTAGACCTGATTTGAGGTGCTGACACATTGAGTGCTCAGCAGTACATATCCAGCCAGTGTGGTAATGTTTGGGAAAATGCTTCCAAAACACTTCCAAAGTGAATTCTCGAACAGGCAATGGGCTGTTTTTTTTTTGTGACCATAATCGTATATGACATCGTCGGCACCGGTAAGGTCTCTCATCCAGTCTTTTAACACATGGGTCAAATGTGTGCAGACATACTGAAAAAAAAATATCCAGAATCCTCCACTCTCACATGTCACAGTCAGTCCATAGCATTCTGGACTTTGAAATTTCAAGCCAAGAAATGGTCTTCTTATAATTCTGCATACTCATGAATGCAACAAATATAGTCTGTTAGTAAGCATGCATTCTTTCTACATATTTAATTTAGTGTGGATAAGGATTTTTTTTCCCCTACAACATAAATCATCATGTAGTATCAAAATCACGAACCGCACTGTATCAGGCTCCCTGCTGTTTTTAATAAAGTGTAGACCAGAGGACCATGTGCGAAAAAAAACCTCTAAATGGCTGCATTTCATCTGGTGCTGTTCAAAGTTGGATTATACTTGAGCTGAAGTTTGTAAATTCTTCTCTCATTTGGGTCCCACACCAGCAAACTTTCCAAAGACTGAGGTTCTAGCATGCTGCATACGGGCCATTATAGTCGATCTGAAGCAGTGCTTCTCTTCGCTTGACGGATTCAATAGGGAACTTTCATTGTTCCTTTTCCCTGTATGACAGTTTTCATCACAGAGAGTGCTTGGGGACATCAGGACATTCAGCCAGCACACAGTTCCTGCGATTCCCTACAGCACACCCTCTGTGTTTCCAGGGAACGTATCCTCATATCCAGACCTCTGTTCCCCCTGTGAGGCCTTCGATTTAATTTATGTTGCCCCATTTTTACTGATTGTAAACTGAGAATTACACCGCAGACATAGGTAGTTTAACAGCACTTTAAATGCATTGTAAAAACCTCCGGGGATTGCTGGGTAAAGCTCAAAACAGAGGGTTCTAATATTATTAATGATCCGACATGTGAAACAAAAGAACGTGGAGCAAACGCAGGTGTCATGGCAGACATGTGACGCTCTCATGCCGGTGCAGAGGCCCACGAACCACATCGCCTTTTTCTGCAGCAAAGCTCCAGTTTGCTTAATGAAAACCACAGTAAACATGATTTATTGTCAAACTCAGGGGGTCAGGCAGGAGCTAAATGCAGCCTGTGGAAAAAAAAACATTAAAGATACTGGCCTTTAAAAGGTATGCAGTATAACCTTTAAATAAGTAATGAAAAAAATTACGAATATTTAAATCTCTTTTCCATGAAATTAATGTGCATCTAAGTGAACATACACTATGGCAAGGCATAAGGAGTGTTCAGCCAATTACAAAAAACATCTTTTATTTCTATAATCTTTTAAACTAGGCTAGTCGTATAAAACCATATAACCATTATATGTTGAAACAGAAAGTTTCTATTAAAAATGCGTTGATGCCCAACCAAAATCTCTGATTGCCCGCAGTCAAGCTAGCTGAGTGCCAGGCCTGATGGAAACATGATTTGATGCTTAAAGGCTTATAAAATTGGAAGTTTATTTTCCGTGAGTGTCTCTTGACAAGCTGACGATCAGCAAACCTTTCTTCATCCATATGGCAATTACACAGGATTTGCAGAGTATCCTTTGCTTATTTCTCTTCCAGTCTTTACTTCCATGGTAAAAAAAAAGGTTTACGATTGGCTTTCAGGAGTGGGCTGGTGGGGGGGGGGGGCGGTGTGGATTCGGCAGAAAACATTCCGCTGTGACTCAGAGCATGG
>JAODKL010000081.1:3219412-3249900 GCA_026780765.1 Petrocephalus schoutedeni | reverse complement strand
ATTAACTCACACTGGGGACTCTGTTAGGCTCACAGACCCTCTCAGACAGGAGTTTCTCCTGGATTTCCCAGGCAAACACCGACGGGTTCTCACACTTGTAGCGACCGATTTTGGAAATCACTTCTGGCGTGAGCAGGCGAGGTTTGCTGCCTCCGACAGCTTTGGGACACAGAAGCCCGGTTTGATAGTACCTGCCGAGGATTTTGCTAACACAGCCGTTGGACACCTGCACAAAAATATAATTATAGCATAACTACGTTTTAATATGTTTAGGGTTAGCGTCTTCTCGTGAACGTGTTGTAAGTAGGTACCTTTAAAATGCGTGATATTTGACAAGGTCTTATACCCTCTGTTGCAAGCTCAACTATTTTCCTCCTTTTATATGCAGGGAGAGGCCTGCCGTTCAGAAATACCCCTCCGAGTTGGTTTATGCAGCTTTGTCCTATAAAAAGCAGCAGCAAGCCTCAATATACATTTTAAAGTATAAAATTATTGGGGAAAAAACTATTACATTCAGTAGTTGTAATAACTATTTCATAGGACAAATCATGAAATGAGCCGCAATGTTGGATACATTTAAATTAGATTTGTAAGCTACTTTGAATTTGAAGGTGCTTATCTGTCACATTTAAATACCTCATTAGTAATTGTAATAATCAGTTTTTAAAGGCAAATATATAAAACGACGACGAAAGGACCAAACGACTGCGCATATTGCGTACAGTATTTTTAAAAGTTACTGGCGTAACAAACCTTGTTCTATCACGTCCACGTTATGTTGTTCCATAATCCGCTACCGTTGAATCTCCTGTGGGGAACAAAAACGAGATATGCGCACAGATTGTGTTAAATGCATCAGGTGCGGCATGTCATTACAACAGTTAACATTTTGGCGCAGTGCACTCAAGATCCGAGTTATGTTGAAACGTCACCTTACCTGGAAAACGTAAATGAATTTAATGAATGTCACCAAGTACTCAGGTACCCTACGGAAGAGTATTTTTCCAATCCAAAGCTGTACCGGCTCGCTGCCTCGATACAGTGGGAGAATACTCTGATGAAGGCCAGCAGTCCTGTCTGAGTGACGCGAGTCTCACCCCAGGAATATATAGGCCTATATTGCATGCAAATCAGCATGAATACGTGAGTGCATGATATCACTGCCGCTTCAGTGCAAAGACAACCAAGTATTGCATTATTTTTTCGCAACTATGATGATGACAAGTACAGTGTATTTCCAAATCTACACAAGCAATTAACACAATAGATCTATGAAATAGTCATTTACACACATAGGTGTGGATTATAACCATCATTCATGTTTTTATTCTTCTTTATATGTACTGTATAAGCATTGTACTTTTTATGGTTGACTCTAGGAATCAAATATGGTCTCACTAAAGAGGTAACCTTAGTTCGTATTAAGTGTAAGAGTAGATATATTTCCCAAAACATTTCAAAGTCTAAAAGTAAAGTGAAACCTTTCGTTTTTAAACTTCGCTGTTTAATATCAGCTTCGTGGCCTTGTTCTTGTTAAAGCTCCCGTTCCTTGTATTTCAGTCGGTGCTCAGCAAACGTAGGCTATACCACGAGTAGGGAAATGCGGCGTATTTCCCCAGCGCAAGGGAGGTGCATTTTCAGCACCGGAGAGCGTTGGACAGCATTTCTCAGCCAGGGTAGGAGAAGTTTGCGCCCTTGGAACTTGCCCCCTAAGTTGTCGCAATGATGTGCGCGCGGGACTGCGCCGCAGAAATTGACATTTTGCCGAAGAATCGCACGTGCACGCGGCGCCTCGACTTTTACTCTTTAAAGGGCACGCCGCCTGTCACGTGACGCGGGCATCTTCTGCATTCACGTTAACATCACTGTTTTTTAAAACAAACATTAAAAACGTCTGCCATATGGTAAAGTACATTTGATAAATCATAAATCCGTCAAATGCAATCTTTTATTACATTTTCTTTCAACCGTGAACAAATAGAGGCGGAGATGGAAATGTATGCGACCGATTGGGAGTTTATTTATGAAATGGAGATTCGAAAAACACTCACAGATGTCTCCTGTCTGACATGTAGATAAAATATGTTGTAAACGTTTCAAAGAAAATATTTGACGAGCAAATATTAGCGAATGAAAATCTATACAAGCCTCGTGGTCGAATCTGTTTAATGACTAATTGGGCATCATTAGTAAAATCCACATGGGTCGTGCCTCTACAAAAATAAAGGGTTTATTTTAAAAAGCCATATGTTCCAAATTATATATTAACCACGGGTTAGTTTATGATAATATTTTCAGTACTGGAACCACGGCATATTGAGCACAGTAAGGCGGAACACCAACATCTCCTTACCAACAGATAAAAATAGATAAATTATTTATCTTTAGTAATCAAACCCCACAGTCTGCTTCAATCAAAGCACTTATATTACTTGAATTCTCATGTACTAGAACAAAAGTTAATAAAATAATCCTTCGGTTGGCATAGTACCGATTAAACATTAGGTGCGTAATTTTCAAAGTTTGTACTAATGACTACTTAGTTACTTTGTTCCCTCGGAGAAAAATGTATTATGTTAATTAATATATTCACAAAATCACACACCAACACGTTCACGACATGTACTATTCTGTACACGTTTACTATGGCTCTTAATTTTTGCGAAAGGAGCGTAAATGGCAGCCGGACCTCCCTGCGCAAACACGAGGTTACCAAAAGCTATCCAAAACGCACACTCTTACGGATTTGGTGCCAAGTCGTCTGCAGCTAATGACGTTTCCTGAGAGAGTACGGGGTAAAAGCACCGTTATCGGGCTTCGTCTTAAGCAAGATTTCATTTTCAGGGTACGGTATTACTGTGTAGAAGTGGTCGGTATTCTAATTTCCTACCCGTGGGATGCATTTGTATACGTCTTAGATTAAGGCGGACACTGTTGGCCATAAAGCGTTGTGTCGTAATTTTGAAATAGGTATTCAATAATATGATAATCTATAGTTTAATATACACAATTACTAATTGTAGTGAATATTGGTATGTTTATACAAAAAACGATGCAGTTCGCTTAGTAAAATAAATATGCGTGCAATAGCGGATTTATAAATAATATAAAGTGAAATGATATATCTTGTACATATTAAAGGATAAACATGATACTGTACGATCACAATGTTAAATCATTTCAGAGATGGGACTCAATTAAAGACCCCGTGGTGACACTATTGCTAGTGCTATTACAAATAAAGTTTAGCTGTGGATCACGGAGACTGGCAAGATATCTCCGCTTAGATTGTGGAGGCGTCGCACATGGTAAGTTGGCCAGAATGTAGTGTATCGTTTGCCAGTGTTCATGTAAACGAATAATCTCAGCCAATGAAAATACCACTGCACTTTGGTGAAAGATATATAATAAAATGCTGACATATAATCATATAGTATACAGTCATTACTAATATCATTTGCAAATGTCCATCATTATCTTTTAACAAAGAATGGTGACTTGTTTATAACTGCGTTAGAGCACTTCCTGATTTGAAATCCGAGTTTTCACTCAAAATTTATATTAAAGCAATGATCTGTATACCTCAGACTGAACAGGTTCAGTGGGGTTTTAAAAAGCTAAACTGTGTAAGCATTTTCAAACAAGTGGCAGCATTTTAATGTAAGTAAACTATAAATGATGACACACTTCATAACAGATAATTATATAAAGTTGTTTTATTATTTTTTTTCTGTTTCAGTTTTTCAAATTCTGTACCAAACCGATCTGTCCATGACTTACCATTTCCTTGCAGACCTACATGGGCAGTTATCCTCCACTGATTGGGACATCCTAACTCCCAAATTGCTATGCATTTATTTTAATAACACGACATATGTAATTGTTATTTTATAGTAGAAACACACATCGAAAGCCTAAAGCCCAACTCACATTTTAAATTGATGAGTTGAACCAAAACAGATGATCAACCCTCAAATTTGCAGCTTGGGAAAAAATGACAGAAAGTTCCCCATGGGTTTCTGTATCAGTGGCACTATAGTGTCACAGTCCCAGGCCTGCGGGTCCAATTGCCATCGTGCTCTTACACAGCCTGAAGACACGCAGATAGGTGGGCTCTTGTTACCAAATTTCCTGTGTGTGTGTCTACATAAATGATTCTGGAAGATGGAGAGATGCAGGGGCACTGCTAGAGATTTGGCCCCCATGAACGCACATCATAATGCGCCCCCTCCCACTCAGGACAATACAATTACCCCTCAGGGGGGGAATGCAATTGTACCAACTTTCTCCTGTTTACAGTGCCATAAGATTGATTGTATGTTTATAATTAAGTAATACATTGTAATAAACACATATATTTCACAAATGCTCATCCACTACAGTCACCATGAGCCTGGAAACACAGGACATTAGGCACGAGACACCATGGATGTTTGTCCATCACAATGTACGTACAGACGAAAGGCACCAAATAAATAAAACCACGTTTTTAACATACAAGCCAAACTTAGAGCAAACAAAGTAATGACAAACTGCACGGACACGGATAGGGGGTCAGGATTCGAACCCACAACTCTATGTCGCCCTGTAACTACACTGACGCGTTCACATTTCTCGCCATACCGATTCATGTCGGCGGGCGAGCACCACCTGGCGGACACTAAATGTCATATCAAGTACAGTAATATTCGAACAAAATAAAAATGCCACCGTAATTGTATTACATTTTAGCAATTTAAAGATATGGACACAGTAGTAGTAATATGGACACACAAAAAAAACTTAAGGCCTATTCTCTGAAATTATTAAATAAACGTAGAATTTACGAAATATGAGAACGTATAGGACAATCGAAATACTCAGCTAAAAAATATAATTTTTTTATTAAATTCTTTTATCAGATCAGTAATCAACACATTTGGAGCTTTGATTGTTGAGGTCGACGATGTCTCAAAAACGGAATCATCGCGAATCGGTACCGAAATCGCAGAAATCCCCATATAAAATCTGCGCTTTCACTTCTCGCATTTACCATACCCCCGACGTGGAACAGTATCAACTCCTTCCCGCATGTCCGCTTTAAGGATTAAAATCGTGCTGACGTGTCGCGCCCCTTTTTACCCCGGAAGATATATATTTTTTCTATATCTTACGCTTTCAAATAAGTTGCATACAGTTGCTGTGCGACCCCCCCCGGCCTTGGCCCGGAATAAGTCGCAATTTGACGTGTATGTCCTGTGCATGCTGGGGCTGCATGGCATCGTGCGCTTCCGGTCTAGTGAGTGTGTTCGGCGACGCTCAGTCCCTTTTCCCTTTCTCTGACTCTTCAGTAGCACAGTCGTTCTGACTGCCGCCTCTTTTCTCCCTGATCTCTCTGGATCCCGTACGTTTGAAGTCACTGAAACCATGGCCTCTTCGGCGTCTGCACAAGCAAACCCTGGCTCGTCTGCGCCATTGCAAAGAGGAATAGTGAAAATGGTAAGACTAAAGCCCAAACTGGGGGGTCTGAGCGGCTTGCAAGCATGCGTCTAGATAAGTAAGTTCTAAGCGTCAGATGGAGGGTCGCTCCTCTGCTTATTCTCGCCTCCCGTGTCTCTTTAAGATGCTTAAATGTGGGTGATTTATTTGATGTCGATGTAGAACTAATATATTTGTTTGATTTCACTTTTGGTTTTATGTCCAGGGATGTGCGCCTGTGTGTGTGTTCAAGTTATCTTGCCGCGCAGAAATGGTAGCTTTTTGAGTTCAAGTGTTAAGATGAATTGGCGCAATATTAGTAGTTGTTTCGAAATAAAGACTAGACTGTTATATGCCCGAATCCGATGATTGTGATGATTGTGGTGTTGATGATGGTGGTGATGGAATATAAATAAGCGAGGACTCTGATCAGAGTTTCGTAATTACCCGTGATCCAAGTGTACTTACATTTAATTAAGCGACATTGAGAGGAAAGCGATTTAGTTTTGTTTTTATTTTTTAAGAAAAGAACAAATATATATGTGTATATATATTATAGTATGTGTATCGCGTCTGAAAGACATGCAACCCCTACCGCAAAAATATGCACATGTGGCCTATATAAAATGTATAATTCGCCGGAGGCATACGGCGAAATACACAGTGAGTCGCTAAAATAATAACGATTGCGGGTTAAGATCTGTTACCAGCGGCCAGCGCCGAGATGGGGGTCCTGCGGCTGTTTTTGTAAAGGGAGGGGGGATGACACTGTTCACTTTATTCGGGATGAGAAAATGACACGTAGGTCTAAAGTCTGGGAGTCCGAGCGCGAAGCCGCTCCATCGCCGTTAAACTTACTCCCAGCCTTCCTCTCTGCAACTTTCGCGATCGGATGTTTTACTTTTTAAAGTTGCTTTGTAATTCGCAGTCGCTCGTGCCTTTTGTTTAGCAAACCAGTGCTGAAGTTTGTAACAAAGTAACTCGTTCGAAATGAACAGATGCGACTGTCTCTTGTGCCCGTTACGGCCGGCTGCTCTGCAGTTTTCGCTTCTGTGAAATAGTGAATGTGAAATAAGTGCCGTTTTGACACTGCAAGCCACCGAGTGACATTTAAATGTGCCTTACTTAGAATATGCTTTTGAATTCATTTTTTTAATTGACATATTTTTGTAGTAGTTTTTTTGTGTTAAATTCTTGCTCAAGGATAGTTAGTATGTTGCAGTTAAAACACTGGTGTAACTAATTGCCCCATTTTTTACTGTGCAAGTTATGCATTTTAAGTGAATTTTAGTAGGTTTGCATTTTGTCTTCCTTCAAGATGGCCCACGTAAAAATGACTCCTTAGTTTGTTGATATAAGCCCTTTAAGATGGATTTTGAAATAGTTAGGCCTATATCATTTTGTTGTAAAAAGAAGGGATTATTTGCCTTATCGGTCACGTTAAGGTCATAGTATGCAAATTGTAAACCCATGAATATAGCAAATAATGTTGCCGTTAATCATTAGCTGAATATTTACATTTATCACTTCTGTCTGCTGTGCGTGGAAATATCAAGAACCTGTCCGATTCCCAAGCACAGTTTGACTTCTGCTGCATCTGATTTGTGGGATTTGTTTATATATTTTACTGTATGGTATGATATGCATTAATTGAAACAGTTTTTTTTATCCGCAATGTCACTGAACAGCAGAATTAAAAAACCTTTTTCTGTGCATTACTTTCCATGAACTCCTTGTTCAGTTTGTTCTGGTGGCTTTCTCCTGGCACGCACAGAGGGTATAGTGAGTACCAGTTCATCTGAACCTGAGGTCTTCAGTAGACAATTGAGCAAATGTGAAGGGAATCTTCAAACTCCATATTGGCAGGCTGAGCCCTCGCCTGGCAGAGCTGCTTGTGACCTCCGGCTGCCCCTGGAATTGCATTCTCCCTCCACTTTGGGCCACCCCCGTGTAGTGGTTCATCCCGGTGTGTGCATGTTGTCTCTCAGGTTCTATCGGGATGCGCCATCATCGTTCGAGGTCAGCCCCGGGGAGGTCCTCCGCCGGAGAGACAGATCAACCTCAGCAACATCCGGGCTGGTGCCTTGGCCCGGCGTGCTGTTCAGGGCCAGCCCGATACAAAGGACGTTCCTGACGAGGTGAGGAGGCCTTTAGCCCTGGTGTGACCAATGTGTCCTCCACACAGACTTTCTCCAGGTTACTTTTAGTGATTAAACAACCCAACTTAATGAAGTAAATTAATGCCGCAAGGACTTCCTACAAAAGAATCAAAGCTAATGTTTTCTGTTAACTTCCTCTTGGAATGGTTACCTATTGAAGCTTGAGGAACACACTGGATGGCATGCCAGTCCATCACAGGGACTTCCTGTTTCCCTAACTGCTTATTTTTGTGGCAAACATCTTGTGCAAATGCCACGTGCTCATGAGGAGCTGGGGATGTTGTCTTGAAGGCCCCTAGATCAAATGTTCTGCCACTGAGTTTGGACTCAGCAGACCTGAACGGTGCCTGTGTTTCAGCCCTGGGCCTTCCAGGCTCGTGAGTTTCTCCGTAAGAAGATGATTGGGAAGGAAGTGTGCTTCAACGTGGAGATCAAGACCAATCAGGGCAGAGAGTACGGGATGGTGTACCTGGGGAAAGGTATGTCACACCACAAAGGACGGTCTTCATTTCCCGTCCCAGTGTCTTTCTGGGAAATGTGTGCTCAGGTGGTCTTTTGTGGCGGCAGAAGTGTAATGGATGGTCTTGATCATGAAGAGCCTGATGCCGCTGTTGGACTTTCTGGGTTCTTCTGTGGTTCTGTGGTTTCTGGGTTCTTCTGTGGCATCCTGAGTTACGGGTTTGCATTGCTTCCGCTCTCGTTCCAGATACGTCTGGGGAGAACATCGCAGAGTCTTTGGGCGCTGAAGGACTCGCCACCGTCCGCAGGGGGGGGATCCGTGGCACCAAGTCAGTTTCACCCCCCCCCCCCCTACCCACCCAAGATTACCGCAGGAATGTCTTTGTTTTGCTCAGCTGGTGGTTCAGCTAAAATTCAGTTGAATTCAGTGGAACCATGTTTAACATTCTAATGTTCTAAACCAGTGAGATCCGGATCTCTAGGAGTGACTGCGATGGGTCTGTGGGGGTGATGACCCTCTGTCACTGCTGCATGTTCTTGCAGCTTAGAATCCGGGCATGGCTGCCAGCTTTATGGTTGAGCGGTGGTTCATGTAGCTGATTCGATTGCGTTCTTCCTGCAAGGGGGTTCCTCTTCACCTCCAGACAGGAAATTACGTAGCTGCTTCTCTCTGCGACCTCACTGAGCCGAAGTAAAGGAGTGTCTTTCAGTTTAACAGAAGGGAACCGTTAAGTCTTCTGCACATTATTAAAGCCGGCTTTATTAGGCAGCACCTCTCACATAGTTTATTATTTGTGGAAATTCAAAGCAGATTCCTAGAGCAGAATAGGATCATAACGCAAAATAGATGCAGTTCTGTAAATACGACAGGAGGTGGCAAGAGTGCAGCTGTGGACCAGCTCTTTGAGAAGTGTCACCCTTTCTGCAGTAGCGTTTTACTAAGTGCTCTGGCTGCTTTGTAGTCTTCGGGCAATCCTTTGGGCAATCCTTCACTTAGCCGGACGCCCACGTAATTGTCTAGCACCCCCCCCTAGAGGCCAGCTCTCGCGATTCCTCCTGTAGCGACTTTGACAGGTGAGTTTTTTTGCTGAGAGCTGCCTGCTGCCACTAATCATTAGAGGTGCTCGGCCCTTTATTAAGTTATTGACAGCTGCTAGTTAGTTCCTTAGTTCCCGGCTGACTATCGGGTTAGCGTCATAGCGTTTTTCAGCGATGAGCCCCAGTGTCACTAGGCAACCTGTGCGGTATTCCCAAGGCCCTCGGCAGAAGCTCTCTGCACCCCTTGAGGCGTGACTGCGGCACGCCTCTGGAATGTCCTTGTTGAGCCCTGTAGGCGGGCCCGGCCCAGGCATATTCCGGGCAGTTCTGCCGGTCATTGGTCATTTTCCGTTTTTCTTTTTGGCTCTTTTCAAACAGGGGATCCGGTGGGAGGTGTTTGTGAGCCTTTGATGGGATGTCTCGGTGACCACACTCGTGTTCACGGGCGGTGGTGTTTGGCGCTTTTGGGGATGTGCCGCGATAATGATCCTAGGCGATACCGAGTCGGTTAATGCCAGCTTTATGCTCGCCTCTTTTTGGCTTTCCTTGGCTTACAGCGTCCCCGGGTGTGAATATAGCTCGGTCTGGCGAGCAGTAAACGGTTCAGCTTGACAGCTGCTGGGGGTTTGACACCCGGGGAAGCTGTCCAATTAGGGCGGCCTTGTTTCTGCCCCCCCCCCCCCCGGAGCTCTCTGCGCACGGCTGGCGTCGGGCTGTGCTGCCTTCCACGGTGGCGGTTTGACTCCAGAGGGGGAGGTTTGATCTCCTGGGCGTGTGCTGCCTGTCCTGATGAAATTTCAGTGCAACTTCTCAATGGAGGCGATGGAGGGATCAAAGTGAAGAGAGCAGAGTGTAGGGGACCAGAAACCATTCTTGAACAATTCCCAGGTGGATCCAGCTGTCGGACCCTTGAACGAGATAACCAAAGCCAAATTAGCCCAGTAACATATCTGACTTTGAACTTGAGTGACTTCGCAACCCCAGCTTGATCTGTAGTGGTTGTCTTTAGTGGGTTATGGGTGTACAGTGTGTCAAAGGTGTGATGTTCCTTTGGGGGATCAGTATACATGTGCGGCTCGTTAATGCACTGCCCCCCCCCCCCCCCCCCCCCGCAGCCCAGACCAGGCCCGGCTCTGTGATCTGGAGGACCAGGCCAAGTCTGCTAAGAAGGGCATGTGGTCTGAAGGCGGCGGAGCCCACACCATCCGTGAGCTGAAGTACAGCATCGAGAACCCGCGCAATTTTGTGGACTCCATGCACCAGAAGCCCGTCAATGGTAAGCTCTTGGTGGCCCAGTTGCGGTTCCGTTCTGCTCCTTTCTCGTACCTCTTTTAATTAGCAGGCACTGTATTTGTGTTGTGCCTTCTGTAACATAACCACAGCTGAGCCCCCGCAACTGGGCCGGGGGTGAAAATGTAATGCACTGTACCTGTTGTCATGAATCTGTCAGAACTGGAGCTGGGTAAATCCTAATGTAAGCAGAGTGGCCTACTGTGGCACTGACCGTATGAAACACCCTCCACAGCAATCATCGAGCACGTTCGCGATGGGAGTGTCGTGAGGGCCCTTCTCCTGCCCGACTACTACCTGGTGACGGTGATGTTGTCTGGAATTAAGGTAAAGGCCCCGACCACTAAATCTGTGATTTTGGCAACCACCAGAACATGGCAGCAGCTGTGAACTTAAGTCTCATCGAGTCTTGGCTATTTAAAAACATGTGCAGGTCGGCACCAACTTCGGGCCTGAGGAGCTTGGGGCCATACCGAAGCCTTATGCACCGTTTCTCTTCGCCTTTCCCACTCTCGTTTGTATCTCCAGTGTCCTACCTTCAAGCGAGAGGCAGACGGCACAGAGTCTCCGGAGGCCTTTGCTGCTGAGGCCAAGTTTTTCACAGAGTCACGGTTGCTGCAGAGGGACGTGCAGATCATTCTGGAGAGCTGCCACAATCAAGTCATCCTAGGCACCATCCTGCACCCGGTGAGAGTGCGAGGAAGATGGCCCGAGTGCTCACTCCTTAAGTTGCTATGGAAACCTGTGGCTCTCAATGCCGTGCCTCCAGTGGGCGGTCCTGAGTGGCTAGGTCGCTTTGTCCCCCTGCTGAAATGGCTGAAAACAGTGGGTCCTTGTACGCACTCTGGTGTGTCGTTCTGTTCCTGTGGTGCATCTTCTGAGAAGCTGGGTCTTTCGTTCATAAAGCAATCTCTCCTTGCCTGGCAAGTTTAAGTACATCACAGGTCGGGAGTCTCTTTAACGAGGCTCGTGCGATCTTGTGAGATCGCACTGCTGTTGGGTTTGAGTTGCTCGTGACTGCATGGGTGGCAGCTCTTAAGTTCTGATGGGAGTTGAGTGCCTTTCTGAAGTGTACCTCAGTTTCTGTGGGCTCTCTGGGATCCGTTAGAATCTGGAGAATCGGGTGATCCAAATTCAGTTCAATCCATATAGCGGCTTTCACAGCAGTTGCCCCAAGGTGCCTTATGTGGGCGTCTTGTACAACATTCCTGCATCATTATCAGAGTGATTTAAAAACGGGGAAGCCGAGGGAGCGCTGTGTGCACCATTGTTCCTCAGCCATCCCTATAACGTGAGGGTGCTGCGGTCGAAAAAAGTACCGTGGTCGGGAAGCCGGACACCTTAGAATGGCACTGGGAGCATTTTTAGCCGTTCGCTGTTCCTCCTGGTGATCTTGGACACTGGGCTGTCATCAGTTTGGTTCGGGTCGTGACGTCTGGGATGTGACTCTCCCATGCCGTCTTCCCGCAGAACGGCAACATCACAGAGCTTCTGCTGAAGGACGGCTTTGCGCGCTGTGTGGACTGGTCCATGGCGGTCTACACCCAGGGTGCTGACAAGCTGAGAGCCTCTGAGCGGTTAGTGCCCCGCCCCCTGCCCCGCCCCCCTCGACGGAGCTGGATGGGCCACTTCCTGTTTACCCTGCCTTGGTTGGCGAAGGCGCTAACACTAAATGTTAAACCATTGCATGAAACACTGTTTATCACAGTGATTCTTCAACTTCAGCCAAGGCGCGATTTCGCCTGTGGCTGAGTAGCAGGCACAGAACAAGGGGCCCGTCGCAGTTAAACACCGCTCCTGGAGTGCGAGCGGAAATGTTTATCCTCCAAAATCTCTCTTGGTGGCTTTGCGTCACGTGAGTGGAGAGAAGGCGTTTGACGTGTGAGCGTGACCCTCTTGCAGGTCCGCCAAGGAGCGCAAGGTGCGGATCTGGAAGGACTATGTGGCCCCCACAGCCAACTTGGACCAGAAGGACCGCCAGTTTGTGGCCAAGGTAAGGGTCAATGGTGAAGCATTTCTCTTCGATGGTGTAGGGAATTCCCAGATTTCCCAGCGAGTCCATCCTGAGTGCGGTCGGCCCTCTGTCTCCCCATCCGCCTCTCCTTACTTACTTTCTCTCTCATTAATTTTCTTTCACTTATCCCTCCCCATTTTCTCCAGACCCGGTGAAGATCTCTTACTGCCAGTGTTAAAGTGACAGCTACCAGAATTATATCTGCTTTAACCCCTTATTTGCCTATTTTATGATATGAGTGGATGGACGTGTAACTTCCGAATGTGTCATCTCTGAATGATGTCTGACAGCCATTGCCCTCATGAGGGTAGCTGGACTTGGCTCCCAAAACGCTTTTCCTGCAGTTTGTGTGTCTGTAATTTATTAAGGTTCTGTTGCTGCTCGCTGGGTGTGTTTCTTGGCCTGTGCTCATATTGACGCAGTGGCATTTTCCAGCTTCTTGCTGTATCTTACGGCGTGGGCATGTTTCCTTGGCTTAACTTGCCTTCATGATGTAGTTGGCTGACTGTGTTTCTTCCACCGTTAATTGTAAGATTCAGTTTCCAAAGGCTGGTCGGGTGTGGGCTGCAGTTAGAAAGGTCATGGTGCCATCGGCTGGCCGAGATGGAAGCTGCACGCCTACTGAAGGATGGGGATGTGGATCCGGTCATTTAAAAATGGGTGTTTGGTTCAGGACACGGGCTGTTATTGCCCCGGGTGTGCCATCAGCCGGTGTGGAGTTTTTTGGCCTTTTTTGAACAAATGATGAACAACTTTGTTGGAAATGCACGTTTTATAGGATCTCACACTGCCACCTGAACTGATTGAAATTTAAATGGCTACTTAAAAATATCTCTTGGCACTACTTGTTAAGCTACCAAGCTGTCCACCGAGCCTGAGTCACAAGTGCCATGTGCTCTCTCACCACATGGTGGCAGTATGTGCTCTGCATTCAGAATAGCCACATGCTAGACTGGTCTCCAGGTACCCGATTCCTGGTTTTCTTACTTAAATCCAAAACAGGAATTGTTGGGTGATTTTCTTTTTATAAAACTGCCTCAGTCATCAGTATAAATGTTGGATGGAGGAGACTGAATTGATCCCAGGTAAAGTGATTGAGCTGCTGCTCCCATCTGGTATTTCTTGGCAATTAAACCAGCAAGATGTATGTTTTGCTGGTGGATGTTGGATGTGAGCAGCCTCTCTTAATACTGCCGTGAATTGTAAAAGGTGCTCTTCTAAAGGGTGTCGCTGTCACCGTCGCGTCTGACACCCTTTACATGAAGTCGGCCTTGTCAGGTGGTACCTTGTTACTTTCCTAAATGTTGTTTCTTCCCCCATTAAGAACATTCCTGCCTTGTATCTCAGTGGTGCCCCTCTTTAATAACATTTCCATCGCAGCTCGAGGCGAAACTGATGCTGTCAAATGTTCTTCGGCGATAAGAGCAGCCCAGTGTTGGTGTCGAGGATGTTTAAGCCCCTATGTGAAGGATAACGGTGTCTTGTTTGGGAATCATAGGGTTCTTGATGTTTGTCTAAACATTAACTGTCTGGAGCTTTTGATGGTGTTGATCTGCTGGGTCTCTGCATTATGGGAGCAAAGTCAGAATTTTTGTAATGGGCTGCCGTGATTAGAGGGCTCGATATTGTACTTGGGGGATCTTGGGCCAGGGAAGACCGTACATGGACAGTCCCACAGATGTTAATCCTGCTGGCAGTGGGATAGGGTGGGGCAATGCTTGGTTAAATGGTTAAATGGAAGCTGTCGCCCTGCCTGCTTACCTGAGATAGTCGGATCAGCGTGTTCGTTTTAGGATTAGACGTAGGATTTAGGCAAATAGGAGCTGGGTTTCGTCTTGAGGTACTTTTTGGGGGACCATTTCTGGTCTATGCAGTGACATCTATCAGGTTTGCCTGCAAACATGTCACACGATGCGTCCAGATCCATCATCCGTAGGCCGTTTCCGAGGCTTCGGTCTGTCCTCTCTGTACCCACCATCAATCTCGAGACGTGTCCCTTTTTGCTTAATCGCTTTTCTTTAATTTACAGAGTTTGACGACTGATGGATTGCCGTGATGTCCTACAAAAGATCAGTTGATAAATCCTGCATGAAGATGCTTGTTTAAATTCCTCCGGTGCTTTCTGATGGATTAAATACTAAATACTTTTTTTGTTTTCCTCTCCTCCCCTGGTGTGTCTCCTACGGAACAGGTCATGCAGATCGTCAATGCCGATGCCATTGTGGTGAAGTTGATCTCCGGAGAGTACAAGACCATTCACCTGTCCAGCATCCGGCCCCCGCGGATTGAGGGGGAGTCGGCTCAGGTGAGGGGGGGATGGGGATGGGGGTGGGGGGCGTGTAGGTCATCGCTGTGACTTGGCTGACTGCTGCTATAATTCTCCTAAAGTGCCCTGGAAACGAGCCGCGCCCCCGAGGGCTGATCTGGTGGAGTGGGTGGGTTTGTGAGAAGTGCTCTCTCACTGCTGCTCTTATCCGTCGTTTCAAGGGGGGGGGGGGCGGTGTGGATTCGACAGAAAACATTCCGCTGTGACTCAGAGCATGGGGACCATCTTCCTCCTTACTCTGACTAACCTCCACAAGGACGTACTCAGTAGGGAGGTTAACAGTTACTCGTATTAGGAGATGACAGCAGAAGTGCCCTATAGGTGGATATCCCATGACAAACACACAATAAACAACTATTAATGAGCCCAGTGTAAAGTTTTACCCCAGTAAAAGTGTTACTGTACAACAGCCGTGACCCGGTGCGACAGGTTCACCGCAGAGGCAGCCGAGGTCAGTGGCTCGAAAACATTACAGGCGGGCGGGTAATATTATTTTACTCAAAGGTTCCTGGCTTGACACTTGTTTAACTGGCAGAGAGAGGAGGAATAATATGAATTAATTAAATCACTCTTACTCATAGTCAAGAGTGGCATTGGATGTCGGGACCCAGTTTGTAATGAAATGGACGAGGGGTGCAAGGTGAAGAAAGAATATCTTAATTATTCCGAATGCTTTTTTGCCGTGCACAGGTGCTGCAGTTTTCACAGTCAGACGGACTGACAGCTCTGATTATGTGATTGGCCAGCCATTACGCTAATAGGCAGGTTCCCGTGCTGTTTATGACCTCTGGAGGACAGCTCAGAATTTGGACCAAACAAGGCTCGAGTTTTACGCGACAGTTGGTAATGTCGTTACTTGAAGTCATCGCATGTCTCTAAGGAAAAATAAAGATATGTTTAAAAGAAATATCAGCCTTAGCTACAGGGATATAAAAATGAAGTGCCACAAAAATTATGGTCAAATGATGAATATAAGCCCATTTGTCAATCTTTGCCTCCTAGTCATACATAAACTAAGAAGCGTATAATAAATAATAACTATAATTACATTTTTTACTGCACTACTTCAGTTCTTAGCACTTATTTCTGTCGCTTAACGCAATTATTATTCGAGCTGACGTACATGTTGCACTGGAGAAAAGTGCAGCGCTTACATCTAAGTATATGGTTAAGTATATGGTGTTTTTAGGGGAGCCCTTTCGGCCAATCAGAGGCTGAAGTCTATGACCACTTCCTGTGATGTAAACTTGCAAAGAATGAGAAGAATTTTAAAGTGTTTTAAAGTATTATATGATGTGTTATACTGGGAGAAATTTGAAATCTCAGTTGCACAAATTACTGTTAATCATTAAATATTAAACTACTAATATGTACATAGTACAAAGAAAGTTTTTGCAGTTATCTACTCCAAATATCCACGCATATATTTCTAGCATTTTTTTAACCTGTCACCAAAATTTCACCTTTTTCACACGCACACACAATGACAGACTTGTGTACCTATCTAAATGGGGACCTTCCATTCATTTCTATGGGAAAAACCCCCAATCAGGACACCCTTAACCCCAACTCGGCCCTAACCTTAACTACAAGTAATCAACCCAAATACAAGACTTTTGAAAGATGTCCCCAAAAGTAAGGAAGTTTCAGATTCTACCACACTGGGGACATTTTGGTCCACAAATGCGATCTTTGCAAGCCAACACACACACACACTGGGAATGTACCCTCCGCACCTTTCAGGATGTTAGCCATTAGCAATCTGCGCGACACATATTTCTTTTATCACGTCAGCAAATATGGACAAAAATTTAAACCGCTTTACCACCAAACCAAAATGTCCCAGAGAGGTGTGTTCACACCTGAAAGCTTGTAGGCTAGTTACAAAGGCTACAGTAATTTACGTTTGGTGAGGTGTTCACCAACAGCTTAAATAAATAAACACACGTTTCCTAGTTCGCTTACTTTACCCTACATTGATTAACATCATAAATATAATTAAAATGAATAAAAGTGTGCTTCTCCCTCTGTCAAAAAGCTTCGGTTGAAGAAAAAGAAAGATGTATACACATGTAAATTAATGAAAAAAAAATGTTTGAGTAATGTTTGAGTAATGGTAAATTGCAGACGAATGAACAAATTAGGCAAATGATGATGAATGTCACATACAGGGCAATTAAGGGAAGGTTGTTTAAACCCAAAGCTGCAGACGAACCACATACCGAGCTGATTAAATGTTTTTTTTAATTATTATTATTAAGGTGTTTAGCTAACATTTGGAGTCACATTCTAGAAACAGAACTGTTTTCTCGCATGCGTTATTCCAGTCATGATGTAAAGATCGCAGATCACCTGTAATGTAAAAACACTGCGAGAAAAGGAAATAGTTTCCACGGTGACAAAAAAGTGACATAGCAATTCCTACTAACAGTAAGGGAGAGAGAGGTGGGGGCAGGGGGCTGGTCAGAGGGAGGGTGCTTTGAGTAAAATGTAACCGCTTACGGCGCTGGTTCATTTCAGCATAATGGGAACAGCGAGGTTATCGTGCATAGGCTCAGCAGCTCTCCCTTTGTTTCCAGTTGTAACAAGATGCGAGTCTTGCATGAAAAAGTAATGTTTATGCAGCCTTTGACATAAGCAGCAGTATCTTAAAGAAGCCGATGACTCAAAATTAAAGATGCAAAAAGATGGTGTGTGAAAATGCATACCAAAAATAACCTAATTATTTTGCTCTCGACATGACTGCCTTTACCTTGACACAACAGTAAGCTGCCCCCAACCCATGAACTGCAAAACAAACAAACATTTATGGTGGGGGGGGGCACTTAAAAAGTGTCGATAAACTTAATTTCAATTTAAAAATACGAAAGATTTTAATTTTTTTTTTAATTTGAAAAATTCTATGAGTCTAATATCCCATCCACAAGATTTCTATAATGTAGCTAATTTCTATAAAATAGCTGTTTTAGGCCTGTTTAAAATGTGGCTGAAGTCTAATATTTAATGCAAAATATATGTGGCAGACTTGCTTTTAATGTGGACTTTTGTTCTAAATGCACATATCCTTATTAGGGTCGGCTGATTCCTGAAAAACTCTTTTAGTTGCAAATACAAGTGAAAAGCATTTAAATTGATATTTTGTTCTCATTACTGTTTATTATGGGGTCTCGTTTTTAATTACCATTTCTTTTGTACTGCGCAAAGTTATAATAGATTTTAGTAGTGCTTGGCATATTAGGAATGTTCCTGGGGGGTTTATTTCTGTGAACTCAGATGACAATCAGTACCAAAAATTTGGAAAGTCCACTACCTTTCAAACTGTATGTTTGAAATGAGGAAATCTGCGGTTTTGTATTTGAAGAATCTTGAAAGCTAATAAACTGGTGCATTTCTTCTTTTACAACAACTACAATAATAATAATAATAATAATAATAATAATAATAATAATAATAATAATGGTGAAATGTTTCATATATGCAAGATAAATATAGGACTGAGAGAGCAGATATTCTTAAAAGAGTACAAAGCACTTAATCACAAACATTTTAATGCTTATATATTTCAGGGACATATGGCATTTAGCAATTCTCTGTCTGAGAGAGGGAGAAGTAGTTCTGAGATTTGTCTTTACATGCACAACCGTGAGAACCCAGCTAAACACAAAGAGCCAAAATGGCCACCTATATTGTCAAGTTTCACTTATAGCGGCTCTCTGTTCTACAACAAAGAATCTGAACAGTATCAGGCTTCCCAAAGAAAATGGATATAGTCACAGAGCAGAGTGTGTCTTCAGGGTACTTCTGTCAATCACTCTTTTGAGTTCTTTTTATTTTTCAGGGCCTGTGATTGACTTCTAGAATCTTAGGAGCCCACGAGAGTGAGATTTTTGCAGTCAGAAGTTTGTCCAGGAGGGTGAATATCTTATATTATTCCTGTTGATAAAGTCTCACAAGCCAGACCACAATGAGTGGTTATATGGATGGTTGGATGGATGGATGGATGGATGGATGGATGAAGTAATGGCACTATAAATCTACGGTGTATTTGCAGGGGAAAAGGGCCAATGTACATCATAGAATTATACTGCATCTACACTTCGTTACAGTGGTTGCATTTCTCAGAATAGTGCAATACTCCGGCCCTTGAGCAATGACGTTCTGTGCCTGAGACCCCTTAAAGTTTGCGGTCAGTGCTGGCCCACTTTGAAAAGCCATGCTAGCTGCTGTCGCGCTGCATGTCAGTCAATAAAATGTGAGCACATTTTATTTGGAATCAGCAGTCTACCACCTTCAAAGATCACTAGGAGACTGATCATGTTTCCCAGCATTCTTAAGCAATACCCACAACCTTACGCAGAGAAATTACACATGAGCTAGACACCATTACTGGAAATAGAGGAAATTATAAATAATGCATTTATTGTCAAATGAATAAGTATAGGCTAAACAGGATTTCTGATCTACTCTAAAATGAGGTCATGTAAACTCAAACCTTGTAATGCAACACATCTCCAGGGAGTTTGGGTTAATGTTTGTTTGATGATGAATGGGATGATCTATTTCACTGCAACATTATATCTCTCGTTCACAACATTTTGACGGGCATACAATAGCGTGATGGATCACATTCAGTTCATCCCGAGAAATGGAAAAGCGCTTGCCTAACCATAACATTGTTAAGCATTTTATTGTCGCTTGTGTTCCAGCTCTAAAGCCAGTTCCAGGTCGTTTTTGTGCTCTGCCAGCCCTGAGCTCTGTCTCTGGGTCAGAAATCTCATGGTCGGACACAAATGTTCTTCGTGATTTTCCAGCTAACCCAAACTGAACAAAACAAGGAATATGAGATCATGCGCAAGTGTAGGATTTCTGCTGATTACATTTTGTGATTAATATCGTACATTGACAGAGTGTGCATGCATCTTGGGGGGTAATTATAACAAGATCTGTATTAATTGTCTGCTTAGTAACTTGTCTGCTAATGTTCTGCAGTGTTAAAAGAATGATTATCATATTTTCAAAGTGATATGTTATGCACTGAATGGAAACCTAACAGGAAATGTTTTGCTGGGCAAAAAATTGGGGTTGTACCTGGACCAGCTAATTATCGATGATAATTAGGTAAACCATGACATGTGTTTTAGCTCTGGTGAAGCTTGACATTTTTCCATGGCAAATACTGCAAATCGGTGGTTATTTGAGGTAACCTGTGGTCCCAGTGAGGTTGTGTGGAACCCTACTCTTAGTAAGTGAAACCTCTTTCCCTGTTGTAACCCACTGGAATTCTGAGCATGTTTTAAAATGTTTGGTCACCCTGTAAGAGATACGTTCTGAAAATCTCAAATCTGAAAACTTCAAAGTCATGCTTGCTTTTAAGGAATCCCTGAAGAACCTATTATGTCATTTACACATGCACCGAGGACGGACACCTTCTCATTGGGGAGTAGCCTGCAGGACATCCAATATTCTCACTGGTTTTCGGTTCCTCCGCAATTCCCCCGCCAAGCACACCTGCCGTCTTACGCGCCCTTCATCGCACCAGGCGGCCAGTATTTCGCCAGTGTCGCTCTAAGTTGACAGGTCGGCTTGGCCCACTTGTCCTCTTGTCTGCGGTTTCTGGTCCCGCTATCGCCGGACAGTGAGAGAAATGCGGCTACTTCAGGCAGCATCATCATTAATGGGAAGTGACATCATAGCGTGGTCCACAAAACAGCAATCAGACCTCTCCATCCCTCCAATGCAATCCAGATGTGTATTTGATTAAAGGCTTAGAGGAGATCGGGGGTGGGGGGGTGGGGGGGGGGGCGATACACCATAGGTCAACCCCTGGATTCCAAAACAAAGAGTTTTATAAATCTCTTTTAAAACAAAAACATCTGGATGGAAATCCCCCCTAAAATCTCAGCTCCACCTTACCCCTTCCATTCTTATTCAGACTGCCTCACCGTGTTTCGCGTTGTGTTTAATGACTTTACGTGAACATTTCCCTCTAATAGAATCCACCATTTACTGCTGCAAATTACACATATTTTATGGAGGGGCTATGGGAATTCTGACAAAAGTGTTGCTCAGGCACTGGGAGTTTTTCGTTGGAGCTCGATGCACATTTCGATTGTATCTTTGGCCTTCGATCAGCCATCTCAGCAATAACATTTCCAAAAAGTCAGTAACCATAGGGGACAGCCTCACAAAACATCTCCAAATTCACTAGCTTTGTTTTTGGGCCTAAATGAAGGCATTGGCGGCATCAGATGGAAATCACCCAATGTGCTTTTTGCATGTTGCCAGTGATGAAACCTCACTAACCACTTACTGAACATTTTTTAAAACAAATCAGGCTGCTACGACTTTCGGTATTCTGAGGCATGAATAAACAGGAGCCTGGAGTGGCAATTTGGACAGCACCACCTGCATGTTTTCTGAGTTAGGTACAATTTTTTTTAAACTCAAATCACGCACATCCTTAAGCAAACCCGATGCGAACAAACTGGCCCCTGTTTTGACACATTGTAAACTATATGATTGCAATGCCCAGTTAACTTGTATTATAGACTATCCTGTGTAAGTTACAATGCGCAATGAATAACATTTATATTATAATTTTGGTGAATTATTGACTCTAAATCATCTACAGTGTGTAGTTGTGGGCATGGCCTGTGATTGTACCTTGCCGGACTTCCTGCTCAGCTCTATGTTGACCATGAGCCTATCCTGGATAAGTAGTTATTAAGGAAAATGGATGGAGGGATTAACTAAAAGGCACAGTTGTGCCGCTGTCATGGCTGCCTGGCAGTGGAACTTGACATCAAGACCAAAAGTGAAGATTCCTCTACCTTCATGTCATACTCAAATGAATGGCCCCTCTGGGAATTGCTGTTTAACACCATAATAAACAGAAGAAACTTCCAAATTTTAAATCCAAATTATATGAGGCGTTAATTAAAGATTGATAGTTATCTTGTCCATCCATGAATTTTATGAAACTACTTGTCCTTGTGAAACTGCTTGTCCTTTCTGGGGTTGTTGGGGGTTTGGAGCCTATGGGCGCAAGGCAGGGAACAACCCAGGATGGGGCCCGTGCCCATCACTGGACACACTCATACACCATTTACTCACACATGCACACCTACGGGCATTTTAGTCACTCCAATAAACCTCAGCATGTATTTGGTCTGTGGGGGGAAACCGGAGTACCCAGAGGAAACCCCATGACGACACGGGGAGAACATGCAAACTCCACAGACATAGAGTCATGGAGGACACTCGAACCCCAGTCCCAGAGGTGTGAAGCAACAGTGCTAACCACCGTGCCACTTATCTTGCATTACTTTAAAACTATGATTAACTGGATTAATCAAACTTTCTTCTAAAGGAAATGCTTTTGTGTACAGTATCATCACTTCTCATGTTTGCAGCATCTCCACCTGGGAAAACACACATTTGGCACAACAACCTATGACCATCCTCCGTTCGGTTTTAACAGCTGCTTCTTAGACTGATTCTTTGAGCAGTAGCACTCCCAGCTATCCACTTCCAAGATTACTAGGATCTATTATTATTATTTTCTTGTTATACAGGTTTATTTTGTCTTCTCGGAGAGGGGCGTACAGGAAGATCCCTGGCAGGAACCTGGGATGTGGTCAGAGTATATCATTGTGGGAATAAAAGCAGATATGGCTCATAAGGCAGTTGTCTAGTTGGCTCCAAGAATAATGACAGACGTAACACGCTGGATGAAAAATAATAATAAATCACGACGAAACCGAAAAAGAACGCTGAAAGTGACAGATGACTTGGCTCTTTCACCAAGTTCTGGGCCTATCCTCAGTCTTGTCAGGCTTCTGTGTGAAAAGACCTCGTTGTCACATACAAAGACAAATGGGGTCTACAGAATTTTTTCCTTACACAGCCCGAGGTCAGACCCAGAATTCCCCAGGGCTGTGAAGTGATTGGTGGCGGTCTGGGCTGTCCCCGCCCTGAACAACGACACAAAATGACTCACCTGTCACTTCTGCTGGGCGTGACAATCCATACTAACCAGCAGCCAAACATGCCAAAGAGCGACTCAATGTAACACCCACCCGTTTGCTAGCTCTGTCTTCTGTTTCTGTGGCCGCTCTCGTCTACAGCTATTGCACACTGGGACCAGGAAAGGAGAATGAGACGCCCACCTGCCCTCGTTCCCAGATTCCATGGAACCATCCCGTCCAAGAAAGTTATCCGTTTGTGACTCCAAAACACATCACATCATCAGTCTCCTCATCACCCTTTGGCGACCAATCACTTTACATCGTTTGTTTCCCTGTTACATCACCCCCCTTTTTTTTGCAGCTTTCCATGCTATGTTTCTCAAGCTGAAGAAGGCATCCCTCTTTCCAATAAAAACTCCACAGTGCACCACACACACTGGCATGGCTAAGGGTGGGGGCAGTCGGTGGGTGTCCTCCTCACATACTGCACCTTGCGCTGGCTGGTGGACAAGCCCATCCCAAGCTCAGTTTTAACAGATGTTTACGCAGACAGACACCACCAGCTCCTAGTGTCTGGCTGGCGAAGAACTGGTTAGGCCGAAGGCGCAACGCCCTATCTGGTCAACGTCGGGCATCATGTCGGGCCGACGGACACACGAGCCACGAGGGAGGGAGAGGAATTTTTAGCGAGCAGCGCTGCCGTTGCGGTCGCCGGTGCTATGATGTTATCTGCGAGCTCGAGCCTGGAGAGTGCCACACACGCTGCGCTTGTGGGGCTCTGGCAGGGGGTGGGGCCTTCGGGGGGTGGGGGGCGGCCTAATGATGCATTGGCGTCTCCCGCAGAACAACCAGTAAAAAGGGCAGTGTGAGGGCAGACAGGAAGCAGGTATGACTCAGGTCCAAACGCGTCCAGATGCAAGAAAAACAGGACAACTGGGAGTGAGAGGCCCGACGTCCATCAAACGGGCTTATTTATTTATTTCTATGGAAGTTTGGGGGTTTTTCCTTGTTTATTTCTTCTGATTCGCTTTAGCTCACCCTCTGACAGCTTGTTGGTTTTGGGCCACAGCAGAGAGGCTTTTCAGCTTTCCTGTTGGTCACCGATGGCTATTACTGAGTCCTGGCCATGGAATAAGGTTGAACTGGGGAAACTTGCACTTTATTTAGAAAGCTTAGCACATGTCGATGGAAAGAGAAGGGAGTGACATAGACATTTCAATGTTAAAACCTTTTTAGGCTTTACACCTGCACTGGGCTCGGGTCTTGGAGTCTCTAAATTGCACGCGGTACATGTGATCCGGCTCTGAAATGGAAGTAGCTAACTTACATGCGCAGTGAGCATCTCATTTAGCGTTATTTTCTACCCATAAGGCTAAGCTCATGGTTTAGTTTAGAGTCTAGTTTCCTTGTTTGTGGGGCTGGATTTAATCGCTCTGTGGGTTACCTGTGGGTTTAGGGAAGAGTTGCCAGGCTGGAGGTCCTCCGTGCTAGCATCGCCTTTCCAGGTTTGAGGTTCCAGTTAGCCACCTTCTTCTTTCATGGGCTCTTTCTTTCCGGTTTTACGGCCTTGGTTAAGTGGAATCCTCTCATCCTTTTATTTGTTTTTTCTTGTAGTTGTCTCTTGCTTTCCTGGTTGCTCTTCCTATTTTCCCCTGAACTTCGTACCTGAGTCCGCTTCTCATACACCTTGTCCTAGATCCACCCACTGATTACGCTGCTCTAAGTGCCTTCAACCGGTTTTCTATGGTGTACTGCCCAATGGTCTTCAGACCCTGCATTGTGGATAAATACCCCAGTTAAGGATGCCTTATTTTGGACATGTTCATGGAAGTTAATAAAGGATTCAAGGACTTTTTATTTGTCACATGAAAGGTATACAGTCAGACTAAATGGTAAACTCCATCCATCCATCCATTTTGTGTGACCGCTCTATTCAGGGTCACAGGGGGCCACCTCTCTAAATATAGTATTAGCAATAAAGAATAAGACAGAAAATTGTGATTTAAGAAAGGAAAGAAAAACTGAAAAAGATAAGAAAAAGACGCGACAAAACCCAATGTGTTTTATCTGAGCATTTTTAGTCCTTGTCATGATAGTACAAAGTCTTTTTAGATTTTAATGGCAAGACAGCTGAACAAGTTGGTGAACATTAACCATTTTAGAATAAAGTTTTAAAGAAAACTGTCAAAAGTATTTCTTTTGAGCCTCCCAAGCTGGAAAGCCCAGGTCCACATAGCTACAGAAGATAATTATGTTAAATACCATTCATTAAATAACAATTCATTAAATACAAGATGCATTTCACCTGTTTCCACAGCTGAGAAGTGAGACATCACCATGGAGACCTCCATTCCTACCACACAACAGTGAAACCACACCCTTGGAAGTGGAGTTAATGATAATCATGTGTGTTCCATGCTAATTAATCACACATGTTCTTGCCACCCTTAAATTAAAGAGAGCAACTACTATTATTACAACATGCTATCATTACGCATCATTTTCCAGTCATCATAAATAAGACGTATCATTTGGAGTTTTTTTGTCCGAATGAAAATACGATAGTATGTTGAACAGAGCGATAATCACACACTTCTTATATAATTAGAGCCACTCCTAGCATATGGACAATGGAAAGCCAAACCGGCAAATTCGGAACGTCAGAATGCTTTTCTTCTGTCGTTTTATAAACAATTTACGCTGCAACCAATCATGGCTGACAAGCAGGGATGAAATTTCAACTGAAACGGCTGTAAATATTGTCACGTTACGAGCGGTGCCCTTAGGCCGCCGGAGACAGTCAACACGCCAGCACATAAATAACCCTGATGGATTTTTTTCCGCTCATCAGGTTCATTATCGTCCACTCCGTAGGTCACATTTCAAGACGAACAGCTTGAGGTTGAAAGCGTACTTTGTATACTTTCGCAATATCGTCCTCGTTAAACCCAGGCTAAATTTTGCCACATGGTTCCTAGTGCACATGTGACCATTTACGGTGCAGATATATCCAATGCCTTCCCATAATGCTTCTCTCTCATTCAACAGCTATCCAATGTTCTTTGGCTTCCTAGTGCTTTGATACGTTTAAACTTTTGGATCAGTGCAAAATTAGTGATATTAGGCGCTTTCCTATCACAGAAGCTTTTTTCAGGAACCACTGCAAAAACCTGACCTGACTGTTGTTCCTGGGGGGGAGATTCTGGCCCTTTTTTTGTCCCTACTCTGGGGGTCTCCCCCACTCCTCCCCATTAACCAACATAATGACTTTCCCAATGATCATTTCCCACTGATTTGGGGTGGCCATGTAGTTTTGTCATGTACGTGTGAAATATCTCAGGCTTATTTAGCATAAAGGCGCAGTTTACAGTTCCTGTAAAGTAACACACTAAAGTGGCCAGTAGCTATAAAAATTCCCACTTAAGACGGCCCAGGAACTCAGAACCAGAATGAATGATCTTGAACTTAATGATCTTGCCTATTATTAGTTATTATTTGCTTATTACTTTATGCCAGGCATTTTTGATGAGAACTACTATTTGCGCTTGATATAAAATCTGATCACAAGCCTTCTATAATTATTAGTACTATTATGAATAACTGGATTACCTAAGATGTAAATGTCATGCTGTTTGTTAAGCTAAGTGATGCTTGATTATAACAATCTTTTACCAAATAATAATAGAATAATCCCTAATAATAATCGAGCAATGAATAAAAGAACCCACTGAGTTTAACTGAGTGCTTATTACCAGTGGTGGAAAGCTCAGGTTCATGATGGCCATCTAGGCCATGATTTTATTTACACCAACTAGTTGAGTATAAAGAATCACAGTCACAGAGTTCTCAACTGGTTGGTTGAATCTTGGTCTGGATTTGTACTTTCTCGACCTGAACTTTCTACTTCTGCTTATTACTGAGACTGTTGTCTTCTGCAGAATTATACCATACACCTTCCTTTTAAAATGTAGCTGCTTGGAACCACTGAGGTATCAAAAGGAGCATTTAGTGCTACAACCCCCCACCTCCCATACATATTACCTAACAAAGGGTGCAGCACCACCAGTGTCCTGTGTCTGCGCAATATTGAGCGACACGAAAAAATGCAGACATGATACATGGGACCTCCTACAGCCCTAGATCCTGAAGTTACCCAGTATTTTTTTACAGGCAGGAGATGTAGAAAGGCAGTGAGTAGGCAAAAATTGAATAGTTGAAAAATGTTAACCTAAAAAATACTGGGAAACACATGGGCTGCAAGGACCATCCAATTAGCCATGCCCAAACCTTGGAGGCACGTTACATGACAATGAGGACTGACAGTGTGGAGGAGGTAGGCCCGTGTTTTGAGGGAGACCTGGGTGAAGATGAAGGGCATCTGATTGGTGTTGGCTGTAACCAATGACATGAGACAGGAATCCTCTGGTTTCCATGCAACAGCAAGCCGGCCAATGCCTCAGGCAGCCAAGGTAGGAGGCAAAAATCACAGAGCGAAAAAACACCGCCCCGTTCAGCTCGAGTCAGCGATTAACACTCACCTTGTTGATTGAGGCCAGACAAAATACAAACATGTGTGGAAATACTGACCCAACGAAAACAAATTGAGGAACACAGGTGGGATTCCCAAGAGGCCATTGCTTCATTTTGAATTTTTTTTTTTTGTTTGGAATTTTTTCATTTGTGGAAAAAAAGCGAGAGCTAACCCAACTCAACATTATGCTTTTTGGATGTGGACAATAAAGCCCATTGAGGCTCTTAATTCTGTTTGTGTGCAGAACTTTGCAGCAGCTTTAATAATTTATTAGGATCTTTGCTAGATGTAAGACAATGAGAGGAAAGGCATGGGGATGGGGTGGCTTAGGGAGTACTAGGAAACCAGAGTACTGAGTCTGAGCCCGTCTAGGCCACACAAACAAAGGGAGAATATGCAAGCTCCATATACAGTACACAGAGCTGGAGGAAGGATTCAGACCCACAACCCTTGCAGCATGTGGCTACTGCCCTACCCGTCAGGCAATCCAGCAGTCGAGTCTCACTTTAAGGAAACACATATTTAAAAGGATTTTGATAGTATTGCCACCAGAAGGGTTCTCTTTTTGCTTTGGAAGATCTTCTGGTTAAACTCCAACTATTTTGTGGCTCTTACATCATTTCCTTAAGCCTTATCATTCGGGGGGGGGGGGGGGGGGGGGGGCGTTTTAGAGAGAGACACACATGATTAGTCATACTGTCAGACAGCCGAAGGCCCAGGTGCCCTTCATAGACCATTCAAAGGCTGTCATCCCGTTTCTACGACGGAAATCCCTCTCTGGAGGAAGCACTTCTGTTACTTTATCTTGATACACTGCTTTTCATTTCATGTTTGGGAAGTTTCAAACAAGCTGGTGCCTTATTGGTTTACGTCAAACAATAATAAATATGAAATAAACAAGACTGGGCCTTTGAAAACACAGTAGTGTAATTGGTTGCGGCATTAAATCAAGGTAAGATCTTGAAATCTAGGCAGATTACAGCTTAAACATGCTATTGTCTGACAGACAGTTGGGAAAGCTTGGGAAAGATTCAGTAATTTAGCCAAATGACTCTGCAAATTTACCATAATAAATATTTATGTGGACAGGGTGATTATGCGAGGACTGTCCCTTCAAACTGCTTCCTTTCAAGCTGCAAATGACAACAAACATCCCCATCTCTGTTTGGCCGTTATCACAAAGGCATCTTATCAGGAATGCCGTCCCCCATATTCCGAAGAGACAGGCAGGACCTTCAGCCGCCCCAAGATGTTCATGTCGCGTTTGAAGTTTATCACGCCAGTGCACATTCTTAATTCCCCAGATAACTGGGAATGACGATATGTAGCCCCGATAAATTATCCCACCCATCGCACAAATGTAATTCATGTAGCAGAAACATACTTGAGGATCGGACGAGGGTTTTAGAAGTCAAGCACAATAAACGGAGTTCATGTTTTCATCTGACTGGTGCTTATGTGCTTAAAGGAGCTGAAGGACTTTTTATTAGCTGTACAGTACGCTGGCCCGTAGGTGTCAACATGCTGCAAATTCATAAAACATGTACAAATTCTGAAAATTTGCTGCAAATTCTGCAAACACGAATTCCAAAAATGCACTGCAAATTCAGCAAACACAAATCACAAAAATGTGTGGCAAATTAATAGACACGAAAAAACATTACAAATCTGCTACCAATACAAAGGAATTTTCCAGGGGACAGTGATACAAGATGGACCACAGTGAGGAGAGGAGGGACAGTTTCCCAAGTCACAAAGCAGTTAGAGCTATGTTATTTTCATAGCTGATTATGACTATGTGTACATGTACTCAATAATTGGTTTAATGAGAATATCGCTACTCTCCTCTGTATGGTCCGTCGCGTTTCATTGTCCACTTCTGTTGTGTTGTGAGCAGATTTGCAGCATTTTTTGTTTTGGATGTGCTTTAAAAATTTGCACCACGTCTGTCACTTGCAATGCTGCACATTTTCAGAATTGGTAAATGCTTTATGAATTTGCAGCTCACTTTTGGAATTTGAAAGTGTTTTCTGAATTTGCAGCTTGATACTTACAGGCCATCAAACTTGTTTAGTTCCTGGTCACTTTGTCTCTCTTTCCCACCATACAACAGGAACTTTACTTCACAAGTAAATTTCATATGAAACTGCACCGCCACCCCAAAACAATGGGGGATGAACAAGTGATTTTTTTAGTTACTGGGGGGAAGCAGGAGAGGTGTACCAAGGGGACCCCTGCCCCCAGCCGGTGGCAAAATATGAAATTGGGGCCAATTGACAGCAAATTCCAGGCTACTCTGTGTTGCCAGTCCAACCCTGCTGGAGCCTGATGAGCTGGACATTACAGTCTGTGTGTCGACAGCTCTCAGCGGGAGATGATTTTGAGAAATCGCCCTGAAAGAGATTCTTTGATGGGACAGCCCCCATGCAAGGAGGTGAGAGTCGTGCTCCGTCCCACCACACTTGCTGCGTGATACAAGGGCGGAGATCCTGCCGTAGACAGCCAGCTCTGAGCAGTATGATGTCACCTCTCTCAGCTTAAAGAGGCTTCTGTACATTAGCCAGTGTGTGTGAATATGTCTCCTGTAAGCCTGGGTTACCAGCTTAGGCTTTGTGCAATTCTGTTAGGAAACACTGAGCCATACTGTCAACGAGGCAGAAGACTGGATGATCTGCGATGGACACGCAGTGTTCTCTCATGTCCTGTCCCAAGGCCAGGAACAGATTGCTGCCTTGTTTGTTTGAAGTCAAGGCATTTAATACCCTGCATAATAAATAGGAATGGAAACAGAGAAATATGAGTTTATAAACAACGGACGATAAGGCAGAGATTCTATCTTTTGGCAAATGCTGTTATGGATGTGGTCTGAAAACATCAAGACTGAACGCTGAAGTAAACCTCAGGGCATATTCATCACCAGAGAGAATGCGATTACCTGAAGTAATGTTAACACAATGGAACAGAATAAAACAAGGAGAAACAAATAGTAAATTATAGAATCAAAGGATGTGTCTTCAGTTTCATAGAGCAGTATGGCCTGTTCGTCAATACTTCAGTCTGGAAAAGGCCATGAAAAGGTCCCGTTGTACATGCAAAATAGTAACGGAAACTTTTATGCTCCTCGTATATAAAAATATCAATATTAATTATGCTAGGTCACGTTCGTTGTTTGCCCTTTCATAATAGAAATCAGCAGGCAGGTTTCAATTAATGATACGAGCTGCGTATGTGTGTGCGTGCACGCGGC
>JAODKL010000081.1:3184169-3212935 GCA_026780765.1 Petrocephalus schoutedeni | reverse complement strand
CCCCCGTTTGACACTGGCTGGAATGGTACAAAACAACTCAGCAAGGCGCTATGTGGTAAATGTTAACAGGGCAGGAGGACCGTGGGCTCCTCTCAGAGACATACAGACCGCACAGTCAGGGGGTCTAGCATGAAATATGAGAAAGGAACTTCCATTATTTTCCAAAAGCTTCTCCCTCCGCCATACTCTGTCTGTAAATAACCCTAACAGCAGCAGATGGCCCAGGACCAGTGCAGTGTCTGGGTTTAGGATGCTGGTCCTGACCTGGAGGTTAATTTCAGTCCCGGGGGCTGCCTTTTGCTTGGAAGGTACTATGAGACTGATTCCAGTTGGGATGGCAAAGGTATCCATGTCACATGGGGATGGGAAGACGGAACGGGGATTTTATTTGGGTTTTGAGGTTTATTAAACTCGAGGTGAAGGAATGAACACAAAAGACAGTAATTTTAGCTTTAATGAAGAAGCAGGAAGGGGTAAACCGAAGGGGCTGGGACAGGCTCCAGCTCCCCCAATCCGAAGAACAGCGACATCGGCCTGCTAAGTCAGCCCCCGTCACTAGATGGCGGCCTAGGTGGCTGCCTCTGTCACACAGTTGGAAGATCGATAAATCTGGTCACCTGACTGCTTCCTGTCCAGGAATTTCCACACCCGCTACCTGTTTTATAGGTACTTAACCTAAACTGCATATAATAAAGTCTGCTAAGGAGCTTGGGGAATCTTTTTCCTAAGGGGAAATACAGTCATTCTTAAGTCACGGTATATATTGAAAAATATGTGCCTTCCCTACAATTTAAACATCTGCTACTTTCCTGGATGATGCTGTTCTCACAAACGTTCCCTCCAACGAAGCTTCAGGCCAGTCTTTAGGTAACCTTGGAGATGGGTGGATTTTTTTTTTAAATGTACTGCCCGCTGTTGCAAAGTGCAGCCAGAGGGTCCTAGCATCCTTACAGGGAGTGGGCGGCTCGGTTAAGGAAAGTGAAGACAATGCTGTCGCGGAATAAGTGACGTGAGGCCCTAGTCACCTGCGGGTCTGTCACGCTGGAGGACAGGTCCCTAGGCAAGGCTGAGGAGCTTCGGTGGTGACCATGAGTGCATTTATTAAAAACAGCTGGGCCTCGCTCTGTCGAAAACCCCGCTAAGTGTAGAAAAAAAATGCTCCACGCTCGCTGCCTTCTCCCCGGCCTGCACAAGGGGAGCCACGAGAGGCTGGTCCACCCATTTCCGTTCCTTGCCCTTCCCAGGCATGTCAGCGAGGAGCCAAGCCAAAACAAATCAGACCTGCAATGGCTTCTGGACAGACCCGGCCTCAGCCAGTGTGGTAATTACAGACAGGGTGGGGGTGGGGGGGCAGGCAGTGCTGGTCTGTGTGGGATTGGGGGAAGGGGGGGTCACGTGTGGTGGAGCTGGAGGGGGGGAGGGGTCAATATGCAGGCAGAATGATCCAGTGCCAGGGCCCTTTAAAAAGATCGCTGGAGGGGAAACGTGTAAGAAAGCAAACAAATGCATCTGTAAAAGGAGCAGTCCTGTCAGTCCCCTGGCCCCTCTGGGAATAACACGGGCATCAGAGTGTGAAGTCGCCACCTGGCGGGACCGCGCTTCCCAGGTGAGTCTGTACATCAGTCTGCGGGAACAGCGATCTGGGAGTGCCGCCCCCAGCTATCCCATCATGCCCTGACTGACCTCGCCCCCGTCACATGACCTGTGTCCTCTCCCCTCCACCTGGAGCGGACTCCTTGTGGCCACCTGAACCTGGAGCCCGTCGAAATTTATTCTGTTTCCTACACACTCGTTCATGGCCGGCCAGTTGCCTGTTCCTCCTTATTAACGGATCCTGCTGGTGTTCCTCCATGTCTTGTACACTCTCCTACTTTCTGTCATACTCTGTGCAAACTTTCACAAGGGGGGGATTGGCTCTCTAGGTGAGTAGGTAGTGCTTCTGGTCGGGCAGTTACTAATTCAAACCCTGAGTAAGGCCCAGTGTCCCCAGCTGCTCGAGGGATCGTCTGACCCTGCTTTCACAAAAAATATGCATTACTTTCAAGCAAAGCATCTTACTAAATAAGGGTAATACAGAAACTTTAAATAGCCAAGCAGACATGAAAACAAATGTCTGTATATATTGTTTTATACATATATAACAAAAACACAGACATACATGCTTATATGCACCCCTAGGATATTATTTCAACATATAGCAGATTTAAAAATAATCAGCTCCTTATGCTAGAAGTGTAAAAAATGGAATAAAAAGTCAGAGTTACACTTTATATTAAGTACACCTTCATAATGCATTAATTATGATTTATAGAACATCCAGTGCACCTTCATAATGCATGCATAGAACATCAATAACCTTAACATCCTATCATAACTTAACAGCTTTAATACATATTAATAACAAATATTTGTATGATTATACAATGTAAAACACTACCAAAATCAGTTCTCACAGCCTGGAGTACCTATCTAAATTGGGACCATTTATTTCTATTTATTTCCCCATCACGACACCCTTAACCCCAACCTAGCTAGCCCTAACCTTAACCGTAAATAACCAGCCCAAATACAAGACTTTTGGAATTTTTACATTTTTTGATTGCAGTAACAGATATTTATAGAAATTGAGGCTCCAAATGGGGGACCTGAAGAAATGTCCCCAAATGTAAGGAAGTTTCTGGTTTTACCACACTTTGGGGACATTCAGGTCAATGCAAACCCAATGTTATCTGCTCATATCACACACGCACATACACACAGGCATGGACGCACGCACAAACACACATGACTGACCATGTGACCACTGGTCCTCCAGCACCCCCTCCCTCGCTGAGCATGTGCAGAGGTGCTAACGACGGGGTGGGCCCATCAGAGATGATTACAATGAGGTGCAAAGGAGCTGCAATGAGCTGTGAGATGATGTCACCATGGCCGTTTCCCCCCCAGGGGGCAAGGGCGGCTGGCCGTGGACCGATCCCCGATTAAACAAGCCCCCTTTTCTCAGGCCCGGCCGCTAACGACCACAGCAATTCGGGGACGGATCTTTAAAAGGCCACTCCGAGCCTGCCCGTTGTAAAAATGTGTTGCACAGGAGGCCTGTAACCTGGAAATCCCTGCCCCTCGTCGGGATCTCCTCCTCCGGGCCCCGGCCTCCTCTTCCCCCACGATTTTCCCCTCTGCCTTCTGTGTTGTTCTTGGACCTGCCGAAGTGTTGCTGCCATTAGCTCTCGGATCCCCAAACCTGCTCCCGGATCCTCACTTTTCGGTCTTTCGCTTCGGGACTTCCACAAATGTAAGAATTCACAGATTTTATTTAGTCTACGCTCCATTCCTGGCTCGTGGCAGATCGGCAGAAGGACGGAGATGTTTCCAACCTGCTGACCCATGCCTCGGCCTTCAGGGCTTCCTTACAGATGGTCATAAATTTCACCTGCTTTTCTGGTTGGCTGGAGGGACTCCCGGAGACGGTCAAGATATTTGTGGGCAGCTGTCCGCAGGGCCGAGCAGCAAGCCAGTTGGCCGAAGCACTTTATATCAACAAATGTCACCACCGGCTGACCTGGCGAGTACTGAGATGTGACAGAAATACACTTTCCCATGCTCTACAATCTCATTCTGGTGTGGAGCCACACAACGCATGTGGTACAAGTGGCAATCTGATAAAGAGTACATCAGAGAGCATTTAAGGTCAACACAGCTTTATTATTCACCACATAATTAAACTAAATTCACAGTTTCGGAACACTTTAATATGCTGCTGGCTCACTAAGGTAAATGTAACATTCGGGGGTGGATCCCAGTGCAGGGTCACATGACAGAGTCATGGGGCCACTTGTGGGTCAAGGACTCAAACCAGCACTCTTTCAATTATGCGGTTATGTACCTAACCACTACACCACCTGCCTGCCTGTCCCTGCCCCTAATTGTCATTGTTGTCACACCACAGCACAATACAATGAGAATAAAGTTGAATCTAATCTAATCTAATCCAGTGTTTCCCAACCCAGTCCTCGGGGAACATCAGACAGTCCGCATTTTTGCTTCCTCTCAGCTCCCAGCACAGCTGTACCAGGTATTCGGTGTTCCTGACTGGCTGGGATCTGGGAGGGAGCAAAAATGTGGACTGACATTGTGACAGTCAATTCAGTGCCCGGGGAGTAGTGCTTTGGGGGCAGTACCATGCAGGTCGGGGATTCAGACCTGCAACATTTCAATCACTAGTGCGCTTCCCTAACCGCTGCCCTGGTGTGCTGAAGTGCGACGCGAAATGCATGCGAAATGATTACGTTATCACTGAACAAAAAAAGGTGCCTCTTTCAGAGAATGTACCCAGAATTCCTTGCAAATTCATAATCATGCACAAGCAACATGAGAAGCTGTTTCTACAGGTACCCTGGGTGGTGTCAGTGAGACCATAGCCTCATCGTGTGACCATATTCAATCTGGTTATGCTTTACAGATAAACTGGTTTATATTCTGGGTCAGAACTGAAAACAAACTAGTTCCTAAAGCGAAATATTGATCTGATGGTGCAATCAGAAGGGAGCAAAGTTTCTAGTGTTATAGATGGATCCAAATGAAATATATGTATATTTAAGTTTCTGAAGGACTGCGGAATCAGAAAGTCTGCTGAGCTAAAAATCGTTAAAAACAAATATCCAAAATAATGTGTCTGACAGATACATCCAGTTTTTACATGGTGTAAAGGCCATAGAGGGAAAATTATACCCAACTTGGCAATTTTTTATGGCCATTGATTGAAAGGCTGAGAAAGAAAGATTGAATGTGTGCTGGAAAGAAGAATTTACTGTGGTCATTTTATGTCAAGGGATAGCCGCAGAAATATAGCTGAGCTGCCCGGCATTTCTCCTTTGTCAGTTTGTCTTATTGCATGAGTACATTCATGGAGCAATCAGTTCAGTTTTACCTATATGTTTTAACATACAAAACATTGCATGGCAGCGACAGTCAACCCATCTCAGATAGGGGGCGCTGGTGCAGAAGCCTGCTTGGGGTACCACATGGGGTTTGACTGATGCATGACTGCATTAAAATGCTGGGTTTTAGCAGCATGGCTAACAACCCTTGGGAAGCTAACCATTGTACCTGAAATGGACAACAATCCAATGGATAGGGAAAAAGAGGGAGAAGACAGTCATGGTTATGGCCAAATGAGCCACGTCCAAATCATGACGGCTGTCCAACAGCGTCAGTACTGTCTGCGACTGTGAGGCGAGGGTCCACACGTCGGAGTTACTGGAAATTATCAGCTCTGGCAGCCAAGGCTAAATGACTAACAAAGTAATTCACTGTGTCATGGTGAATACCATGTCAAAGAATCATCACGGCATCTTTTGGGTCACAACCACACTTCCTCAAACAATGCAACTGTGTTGTTTTTGCAGATTTGTTATACTTGTTTTATTTTTACCAATTTAATTATTATGTTTTTTTTTTCCAGGCAGCTGTTGTGCACATTATGTTGGTTTGGCTAATTTAAATGCAAATTCCATGCGGTCTAGCTAGCTGCAGTTCCCCGTGCAATATGTGCTTTCAGTTAATGGCACAGAGTCACAGTGGCTGTCAGCTGCTAGGCGCCAACTTGAACCGGAGTGCGGAGTAATCTATGCGCGACCACGCTACATTATTTTCATCTGCTATGGTTCAGGTTCTCGTTCCATCACCTTAACCCAATACGCAGCTGAGATCCTCCCTTTCCAACAAAAAAATTGCACCATTGTTTCGTTTTTTACAGCAGAGGTGTCAAATATAAAACAGTAACGAAAATGATCTGCCAACCGAAGGTGTGACTGGCGTTACTATAGATGGGTAGATAGACATATAGACAAACAGACAGTGAGACAGATAGACCCTTTATTCATTCAAGAGGGGAATTCTTAACCAGTACCTACATTAAAAAACGAATGGTGATTCAGCTATCAGGTGATCTAATAGTTGAGTTCTGTCTAAGTATTTCATGAGATTTCCGGGCTAACAGTGTCGTAAAGAGTAATTAATGCTTTTAGAATAGACAGTGAGGTTCTTTTTGACACGCTTCGGTCACACGTGTTACCAACTTTAGTATAATCTATTCGTGTTTTTACACCTGCAGATATGTTGACGTCTGCCAGGCATTCTTGGAGACATCCGTCTTAGGTCATAAAAATGCCTAGGAATACAATATATTACTTTTATGTGCGCATTTTTGTAGATGGACCTAACAAATGTTAGCTACCGCACCCCTCCCCCCACGCTGGCAGATTTTTTCATTTCACTTGAAAACGTGAAGATACTCTTCAGTGAAACTCTGTCTGTTTCAGCCCAGCAGGGTCCTGAGAAGGAATATATGGGATTTTACTGCAGTAAGACATAGAAACTATGAACGGACGGGAGAAGAACAAGGAAAAAAGTCGACTTGTTTTCTAAACCAGGTATCTACGTAATATTTTTAAGGGGAAATTAGGATTTACTTAGCCACACACGCAGGTGTTGTTACATTTTTAAACATATTACAAAAATGCACATATGTTGCAGTTTTCTAGCTGTTCTGTATGTTTGGATATTTTAATTGCGGCTTTGAATGGCATTTATATGCTCCAGACTGACCTTTCCATTGACCTGAACGATTAATGCACTGGCACTGTTTGTGTAGAGCACTTTGTGTGAAAACACCTGTCCATCAAGTACCTCTAGGACCTACTCCCATATTTTAAGTCAATGGCTAATTGTAGACATTGCTCTCATGGGAGTGATGGGGGGGGGTATTAACATTACAGCTAGGAAAGTATCGTTTTGATTGGTAAAGGTTATTTCGGGGCCACTGCGGATTGGAAGATTGGGGACAACAGAGTGACCGTAATTATTTGATTGAATGGCTTTTAGAGGCCCTTATACCTTTTGCAGTTTCCTGTTGGCTTGAGCCAACAGGAAGTGGATGGATGGAGTGGACCTGAATCAACTTAAATCAGGGAGCAGAGACATGTAAGCACTGGCCCTTAGACATCACTATCCAAACACAATATGCTGTCAGCTCTCATAGGAGGGGTGAGCGGTCATTTTGGTGGTGGGTCATCTCGCAGGAGGCAACATCGGCCATGAAAAGTTACTCCATAACAATAAATTGGGCGTGGTGTTTAACATCACCCACAGCTCTTCCCAATTGCTCCCCAAGTGGAGAGATACACGAGAACCTCCGTTTATGAGTTTCAGTCATAGGTGGAGAAGGACCTCAGGAGGACCTTCAGGAGTCTAAAAAGTCATGTTGTGGTCTCCATACCTCATTTGTTTCGCTCTGAAAGATGTTTTATAGCACAGATGAGACTTCCCCCTCCAAAGGCCTGTTACAGCATCCTAGGAGTATCCACACAGAAAATTTATAGCAAAGGGTCCCAGTTGTTTTTCTGTAGCAAATATGGAAGCACCAAGAATGTTTAATAATGCCCTTATTTTCCAGTCCTTTTTGGGGGCAACAAGTCAACGTCTCCGGGTTTCAGTCTCGATAGAGTGAGAATTATAAGCTCTGGTGTGAAATGCTCCTGCTGGTGGTCAAAGTGGGTAGAGCATACGGCATAAGCACTGAACACATTCACGGATCGCTTGCTTTATAAGTATGATGTCACCTTGGTGTAGAATAAAAGGTCTCGTATATAACATGGAACACACCATGGTGTGGTTTGGGTATTTATACAATGACATATCTGCCCAGTTATGCTTTACCTGTTCCAAAGTGTAAGATACATATTCCAGTCCTCACCTATTCCTGCTGCATTACAGTGATGTTTGATTTAAAAGGTCTCATTCTGGAAATTCTTCAATAACCTGTCAAAGACACTCAGCCGTTTACTTTAAGCCTTTCTCTTGCATCTCATTGTTCTTGGCAAACAGCATCTTCTTTGTTTCGTGTCGATATAGCCAGGGCCCATGAGCTTCCTAATATTGCACCATCCTTTCCCAGAAAGTGATGCACCATTGCTCCTTCACATCGTTCCCAGGACTTCAAATTAGTTGCTGTCCCAGCTAACCAACCCTGGGCTTCTACCTAATTACAGGGAAACAGTAGTCAACACTGTCAGTTCCTGCTTCTTAGATCTTCCCCAGGTCTGCCCACCGAGGCCACCTATCTTGCCCAGTTGCTTTTGTTTCTTCTTTTTGAGATTTATATCCAAACATGAATTAGAAGCAATTCTGTGTTGCTAGTGATGCAGGGATGAATCATGGCTCCCCCACAGTGCACAGGGAATTCGTCACCACACACTGTTGCTCATATTGAAACCCATCCTCGAGACATTTTACAGAGACAGAGAGATTAGAACAAGTTTCCAAAACAGGCTGGAGAAGCTGTTTGAGCACTCCATTACTGTAGGTTGTTTGAGTGGCTCCAAATTGAGCTGAGAATTCACCAGCTGTTTTGCCACCACAGTGGAACCCCCTTTCCCAGTAGACCAGGAGTGTCAAACTCCAGTCCTGGAGGGCCGGAGCCCTGCATATTTTGGGTTTAACACACCTGATTAGACTCTTTGCAACTCATTGTGCTAATTACCACACAGCTCTTCAGCACAATCATTTGTGGTGGAACAGGGAACTAAACTACACAGGACACCAGCCCTCCAGTACTGCAGTAGATTGTCACAGGCTCTCTTTGGTTCCAACTTTTTTTTTTAAATCAAACCGTGTAAAGTAGCTATTTTTTCAATTAGCAGCAACAGTCTCCAAGAAGGGGCGGTGAATGATTGAAGCTAGTAAGAGGGTTCTGCTATGTGGCAGCCCTTCCCTTCTCTTTGCCTCAAAGACCCTGCCCACAGCATCAGTCATTTCATTATGTTCTTTTACCAGTCCAATAAAAGACAGACTCCCATGTTTCAGACTCCCAGCCAATAATATGCAGCATCCAACCTGGGCAACAGCCAATGAAATGGGAAAGAATAATCTTCCCGGACTGGACACACTACACCCAGGGTTCACTGAGGTCGCAACGCCGACTCGACATGGTGCTGATAATAAGGCGATCGCATATTCATGAAGATAAATGCACCGATGAAAGCATGCGCTACTTTACTATTTGAGTAGCATTTGAAATCATAAGCGGGATGTGTTACGACAATCCCGCTGAATATGTATATCCACCAACATAATCCTCCAAGTCATAGCTAGGGCTGATTACTTTGGCAGAGGTACAGGATACCTTCAGCTGAAACAGCCGACGGTAGCTGCCATTCAAAACTTCCTTATAAACTGCTCAGTTCCGTACATGTTCACTTAAAAAAAGAAGAAAAAAAGATATCATTGTTTCAGACCAAAACTGGAAAAAGGGGTATGATTATTATTTTTCTTTTAGTAAAAAATGTAATTGATAAATTTCCCTAAATATCTCTTGCAGCTCTTCCGGAACTAGAATGCATTGAAGTTGGAAGAATACTCTTAGGCAAATGTAAAAATCAGATACATTCTAATTTTGTGTCTAAAGGGAAAAAAGAGTATCCTGACAGGCTCCACTTCCACACGCACCCAATCGAGTTCCAGTTAGATGCTGCCAAACACAAGTCTTCACCTTTACCTTTTTCTCCGGGGTCATCTTAACCACTCCTGTGCAAGCAGCACCAGTGCCTTGAAGTGGTCTGCTATTTCCTGTGCATGGGCCCGGCCTGGGACCCCGGGCGGGCAGCTCAGGAGGTGCTGGCGGAGGGGAAGCCAGTATTTACTTCTGCCTGTGGGGCATGAATTCCGCCTTTGATCTGTGCCCCCGGACAGGACCTCCCCGTGCTCTGCCACGCTGGTCAGTCCGGGATAGGCATGCTCCTCCTGAGGATGGTGCGTTTTCAGCGCCTGCCCGCATGGCGGCCAAACCAAAATACACACCCCAGCAGATACCGGAAGAGGTCTCCCATGTAGAAATAGACATGCATTGTTGTTACTGGATTAATATAGCCCAGCGCCAGTATGTAAAACATAGCGTGGCCCATCAGATATAGGAGTTTAAACCAAAAACCATGGCAGAACTGTAGGTGGGACAGTCTGTGCAGGAGCACTGGAGGGGTGTCCATTAAAACCGGACACAGTTGTTTGAGATTTCATCCAAGTAATTAAACGCTCAGCAAAGAGTATATTTTCATATCGCTTTGGGGTGGGATTGTATAACGATTCCTGGAAGTTTACGGCTAACAAATCCCAAGTTTATTAATCGTGTGTCGGATCCAAGACAAGTTTGAACACATTACAATTCATCTAATCTAGTTCATAAAAAGCAATAAAACACAAAAACACAAAGGATTTTTTTTGGTGTTATGGCCATTACATCATACACTGTCATACACAAACAATTAACTTCTGGCCCTTTAATACAGGCTTTATTTTTCTGGCAAAAAAGTGCTGAAGTTCTGAACCCTTTCGAAGAGGCATTGTGGTACATTCGACAGCCTGAGCAGTTTAGCGTTTGGAATGCCAACCTCAGAAAGTAAAAAAGAATAGAGCTGTGAGGAAGTCCTCGTCGGTAATCACCAGGCTTTTTTGTCATTGCATGGTCTAAACCGAAGAGCCAGGCATAAAGGAAGTCATTAGCTGGCCTGAGAACGACATATTAGAAAAATAAGAACAACAAACAAGAGCTAAAAAACCCATATGCCACTGAAAAATAAGTTGGGAGTGTGCCTTGTGGTGCCTTTGTTGTGGTTGTCCCATCGTGCAGCACATCCTGAATCCATAGGTTTGGGAAATTGGTTTGCAGTGCTGGTTTCTCTGAAAGTGGCCACTTAAAAGACTGCCTGTGCATAACTATGATTACGTCTAGTCAACTGGCTGGCTCGCCGTTCGAAAAATCGCATCCTCTCGCACGTTCGCTAGAATGAGAGGGGGGATTACCCTCCGTCTAGGAGCTACCGCAGAGGCAGGCAGTCATTTTGTGGAAACACTTCTATGAAACGTCAATGGATCGCCTTGGCTTTCACCTCTCGTGTGCGAGATCCACCTCGCGTGCTATGTCTCAGCTCATGGCGGTCAGAATTCTCTGGGGAGGCGTGACTCCTCTTCTCGGTTTCAAGCATAAAGATGAAATTTATGGGAGCTGGGTGGTTCAGTGGGCCAAACCTGCGTTCCAGTGATTGAAAAGTTACTGGTTTGAACCTCGGCCTCAGCTGAGTAGTCCCATTTCCATGGGCCCTTGAGCAAGGCCCTTAACCCCCAGTTCCAGGGGTGCTGCATGCTGGCTGACCCTGTACTGTGACCCCCCCAAGCTTACTCTCACGTATTTGTGTGTCTCATGGAGAGCAAGATAAGGTATGCAAAAAGAGTATTGCCCCACGGGGATTAATAAGCTGCCAGTATTCTACTCTAAACATCAAATTCAGCCATAACTAGACCATATTTTAAGCCATGTTTATGAGTGGAAATGAGACAAAGTAAAGAATTCGGGATTCAACCAAAAAAAAAAACATCTCAGCTCATGTCAAGGTGAAACGAATCGCTTGGACAGACCAATTACTTGACAAGTTTAATAGCTAATTAGGGAGGTTAACTGTTTAAACACTAGTAATCAATATATAAATACTAAAGTATGGTGGTTAGCGCAAGGCTGGCAGATGCAGAATTTGCACCTGCCTGCACGAAGGCTAATGATCAAACGACGACGTGTCAGCCGCGGGCCCTGGGGTCGAGGACAGCAGCTAAGCAAACAGTCTTCGCCAGGACTTTGTGCCAGAAAAGCCGCAGCGAATTAGCGCCAGCAACATCTGGAGGACCGTCACTAGGGCACGACCGACGTCGGCGCGGCTGTGCTGTGGCTGACAAACAATACGCAGTTGGAGCCTCATCCGATGCGATGTTTATACGAACAAAAAGAATTCCACCTGTCAAGAACTACTCAATTTATTTATTTATTTATTTTTTTAACGAGTTCCCACATTAACTCTCCCTAAAAAACAACAAGTCATTGTGTGTCACAAGGGAGTAATAATACACCTTGGTAGTGTAACGCTGGGCTAGAAATGACATTCAGTTTACAAGCTAGCCAGACGCAGAGGGCTAATCAAATGAAGGAGAACTGTTTTAACAATGCTACAAACGTATTTATAATCGGATAGCCAGTAGTTAAGTGTTTATGAGGGGACGAGGCGAGCACTGACAGGAAACATAGCAGGATTGTATCTTTGTAAATATTTGGCGAAGTTTGTTCTGGACCTAAAGCTGGTGTACATTGAAGTAACCTAATATCTCTCTAATGACCATCTCAAATGGGTCAGAATCGAACATTATTTTTCATCCAGTTAAATACTTGGCACGTGTCTGAAAATGTTTTAGCTCTGCTATTGCAATTACGATGGTCCGCTCTAATAGTCTACCCGAGCGCCATTACGGAGAGAAAACATAACCGAGAACCTGTATGTTGTCCTCATTATCTACATAGAAAACAACAAAAAGGAAATACTATTTCAATTCGTAATTCCCCTGGCAAACAAGCGTAGAGCTGTTTATAGACCATAGAATTTGAAGGTAGCTCACCAGCCTAAAGTTGATAGCAAAAAAGCCTGTTGCCTGTGGAGTTACGCGTGTTTTCATCCCCTTCACCTAACTCACACTGGCAGGGGATGCGGTTACCGTGTTTAAATCCTGTACTCATGCTGATGTTGTATCTTTGAGGGAAATGTGAGCTGCCTCACCTGAATAGATTTCTATTATAAACCTGTTTTCCACATTACCCTCTGTCACGCACATTTTAAATTCAGGAATCGTGACGTTAATGTGCATGCTTTTCTGTTTCGGGTCTTCGTTTCAAGGTAGTTGTTTTGTTCGCCCGTTAACTTGCAAACAGGGGCCTATTTAGAATAGTAAGGTAGCAGTTTGATGAGTTTGTGTATCATACCATCTTATTGAATTACAGTACTGTGCAGTGCAAAAGCCCAACCTATTCCAATACTTTTATAGTGGAGATTTAATTTTTTTTACCTTCAATAAAACCTCAGTGGATTGAATGGTTGGCGGGCAACTCGTATTGTTGATGGTGAAAAGACGAACGTATTGTGTAATATATCATTGACTGAGTCCAAGTTCAGAAGTTGCACCCTTCCGAGGCTATATTTGAAGACCAAATGCGTCACAGAGGCAGGACAAGGTTGTACGATTTCAAAGACTCCTTCAAATGCGAGCTAGAAGTGCATCTTTCTTTTTCCGGGCTACGATGGATTCATCGCAAAATTGCAGTATTGTTTCAGAACTGAAGACATGGTTATTCAGGAAAGACTCACCCAGTTACTGCATGATGGTCTCTGGTCAGCTGTTGTTGCAGGATTTTCTTTGTGTTTCCCCATCTTTCTCCGCGGTGGATGTGAGCAGAGCGTTCAGGCCTAGACGGGCCTCCCACGCTACACACGTGTCTCCAAGGCTCGCCAGTTAGTTAGCACCAGGAAATGAAAAGGAGATCCAGCATGTGGGTTTGCCTGGGTTTGGCCCTGTAGAGTGTTTCAGGCTGATTACATCTGGAACTGGTGAAACTTTACCAAATGGCGTGCCTTTTGACGGAGCACGGCTAAGGGTCTTTTGAAATGAGACCAGTGTTGTGAGCAGGGGCATTGAAAGAGCATGGACAAGGACATTAAAGGGGCATGGATGGGGCAATGGAAGGGGCATGGACAGGGGGACTCTGGCAGATTCAGGGGCATGGACAGGGGTACTCTTGTAGAATCAGACGCATGGACAAGGGCATTGAAGGGGCATGGACAGGGGCACTCTGGCAGATTCAGGGGCATTGGTTGGGTATGGACAGGGGCACTCTGGCAAATTCAGGGGCACTTGAAAGCCTTGAACATGTGGTATTGAACATGCTGGGGCCCCCCTGCCACCAGTAGATTTCTCAGGGTGGCCAGAATTTCATCCACTCTAACTGCTTGTCTTATTCTTCAGAGTAGTAGGGGGTCCAGAGCCTATGGCCACAGTGCAGGGAATAACCCAGGATGGGGTGCCAGCCCATCACAAGGCAATTGGGTAACTCCAATTTACCTTAGCACATTCTTGGACTGTGATGGGGGAAACCAAAGTACCCAGAGGGTACCTCATGACAACACGGGGAGAACATGCAAACTCCACACACATGGAGCCATGGCAAAGATCAAACCCTGGTCCCTGAGGTGTGAGGCGACAGTGCCACCCACTGCACCACCATGCCACCCCTCTCCCCACACTCTCTAGATTATTCATTATTAATTGTTAATGGCATACAGCAGATTTTTTTCCTAGAGAGACACAAGACAGACCGGAAACTATGTTCTAGCTCTAGTTGTACTGTCAGTTTCTACATCCTTTGATTGGGCCAAAAGAGCAATCTTGGATGCCTTCTCTACTCATCCCGTTACATCTAATGCTGAGTACATGCTCATGGTAATACCTCCACAATCTATGCTCCTGTTACATGGATCCATTTGCTGTCCGAACAGACAAAATTTTATACATGCCATGCAAATAGTCACGAGTAGGGTGAAATTAGGTCCCGAAAGATAAATGTGTGTTAATTACCACTAAACAAATAGCTCCCTTTCAGGGTAATAGTAGATAATTCTGGGGTTTCGTCGACCTGGCGATTTTCAAGTGGTTTTGAAAGCTGTAATGTAAAAAGTGTCATAGCCCTTGTCCAAGACACACATGCACATAAAAAAGAACCAATTCCAGCCAAAATGAGATGTGCCCAGCAGTACATCACACAGCGTGACTGACAGGCCCAGGAAGCTGTGTTTAGATTATCAGATTTTTTATGAAAGCCATCCAAAAGGGGAAAACCAAACAACTCATCCAGCTCAGTTATTTTGGGACAAAGTGGCTCCACTGTTTAGCATGGATGGAGATCAGAGACGTCGCCTTTCGGGCTCTGCCATCGCAATCAGGAAGGATGTTTAACAGTCTGGATCCCAGCCTTTACTCTCGGCTACAGTGGGCTGATCTGGGGTGGGGGGCTGTCCAGCCCCGAGATTTCTCACCTTGACCCCTCTGTGACGCACTTCTTTCCTTTTTTGCAGAGAGTAAATTGTGACCGATCTGTCACCCTTTTCCGGTTTCCCCTTAATCCGCCATTGCAAACCCAGCCAGGTCTGGTTATGTTCTTTTTAACTAGTCTTATTCTCTCCTGTCGTGGAATACAAAAAAAAAAATATTCATAGAACTTAATCCACAGCTTTGAGGGAGACTCGAAAAGTCCACTCTGCTCACTGGAAACATTAACTTTCAGCTGCTTAGCTGTCCACTTAGCCTGCGGAATATTTTAATGGAGAAATTTGAGATAAGTGATTACTCAGGGGTACTGCAACAAGACCGGCCGGAAAGCTTCACATTATGGGTCCATGCCCTGGACTCGTAACTAGCACAGCACCTGCTGCCTGCCCATGTACACAGACACGCACACACAGCACGCACGCATTCACGCACATGCACAGTATGCATGCATGCATGTGCACATGAACAGACAGCACGCATACATGCACACACACAAACACAAACAGGTAAAGAGAGATCGCAACCTTTGCATGAAGTCTCAGTTGGGTTTTTTACATCAGGTTTTAAAAAAAAAAGAAACACAACCCTGCGGCACAGCTGCCCTCACCCCGCAGATTTAACAAGCAGGAAGATTAATAAGCAAGAAGCTGCCTGTGTATTTTAAATCCACCAAAGAGACAGTAATCCTGTCGTGAGGGGCCTCTGAACCAAACTTTTAATTAGCGCCGAGGTAATATGCCGCTGTTTCCTGTCGGAGCCCATGCCTGCTCACGAAAGGGAAATGATTTAAATCAGAGGGAAAAGAAAGTCACAGACACACATCAGCCTTTTGTGTTCCCACACTGAGCCCATGCTCTGCATTCGGTTCGCACAGCATCGTCCAAGAAATGTTTCACTCAAAGACGGAGAAGGTGGAAGGGCTACACTACTTCATCTTTTCCTAACAGCGCGTCATAATCGTGACTGATTTTCTATAAGCTAAGCTGATGATAAGTAGTGGACTTAAACAACTATTAAACATACTTATTAATTGATCACCTCAAAATAGGTCTTGTTGGCTTGATCATGAATAATGCGTGAAACATCTGAACATAAAAAAATACAAATCCGCTGTCACGATTCGAGCACATTGACCTGCCAGATCTCTCCTGGCCGCACCTAGGAGTGGGTGAATGAACCTAACACAATCCTTTCCAGGCCATTACTGGATGTTTGGAATTGGATGCTTGAAATTAATCAAGATTACCTTTTCAAAATAGCTGGAATCTCTATAGGGAGAATTTATTCTCTGTACAAACACAGACTAATAATTATTTCCAGTGAGATCATGTCCCGTTTGAAATAAAAAAATGGACTAAATGGAAGAAAGCTTGGATTAGTTTGGATTAATTTTCATTCATTCTGTAGAAGGCTGGTTGAACTTGTTTTGTTAATTTATTTGCTCTAAAAGTGAGATAGGCAAGAAATTGATGCCAAGCAATAAACACCTACAGATGGCTTTGTTAAAATATTAGCGATAGCATACAAACACAGAGAGCCCGGACACATATCATAAAACACAATGCAGGGAACCAAAATGAACTGTAAATCTCCAGGACATTTTTTTTAAGAATAACAAAAGTTATTTTCCATCCAATCATTCGTTGTGCTTATTTTTTTAATTCCAACCCCTGTCAAGACAAAAATCTCAATGTGTTGAAGAGTTTATAAAATAGCCCACACAAAATTTAGCAAATTAAGCACTTTTGACAGTTGGCGAAGACCTGTTGGTCTTGTTATTATTGTACTGACTTATTGCTCCTGAAGTGCTGCAGATTGTTATGAAGTCTTGAGGAAACATTAATGTCACTTAATCATTTATTTTGCAATATTTTACAACTGTTGGAAACTCATTCATTAAGCCTGATTATTCATAGTAATAACTTTATTTATTTTATAGCAACTACAGCAGAGTCCGGATGTTTTTGCACCTGACCAGCACTAATGTGCGTCTGGGTGGAGTCATACAAAGTCTTAACCACACTCTTTATGAACTGGACAAATGGGGATGCTCCATTTATGGTCTGCTGTATAAAACCAGTCAGGGTGGTGCTTTTTCTGAATGGAGTTTATTTTTTAAAAAGCAAAACCAAGACACGTCTGCAAGCATTGCCTAGAAGCCAGGTCAAATCGTGTTTGAGTTCTGGGAACTGAAGGTCGATTTGATGCTGCGTGTATTTTTGTTGAACTTTCTGGCATGTCTTCTGTTAATGTCTGGGTATTCCTTGTTGCAGTATTATGTTTTTTTGCTTGGCAAGGCTTTTCATGTGCTGGTCAAATCCCGTCATTTTTTCTTCTTTCTAGTGATTTCTATAAGACCTTGATTCTGACTGTAAAGTTTTTGATATTATGGGGAACAGCAGCTTGTCGTGGATCTGGGAGCTTCATGTCTAATGGGGGGTGTCCCTGCGAAACAGACGAGTAGATTCGTCAGCAGTCCCCTGGAGCAGTGTTTCCCAATCTGGTCCTCAGGGACCCACATTTTTGCTCCCTGCGAGCTCCCTGCCAGACAGTCCTCTTTGGACTGTGGACTGTCCCCCAGTGAAATGTGCAGCCTGCTACATCTCCACCTCTTTAAAAAAGGAGACATTTTAGTTTGGACATGCATTTTGAAGCATTTGCACCCACACTCACCTAAACAAGCCAGATCACTGCATAGGCCTGCAAATACAACTTGGACTGCATAGCAGAAGCCCAGAAACACTAACATTAGACTGGCGATGAGGCCATTACAGCTCTTATCGTACATTTACCTGGAGGTCAGTTGGCATCAGCTCCTCTGCCGAGCTTCACCAGCCTTGATGAGCGAAAGACCAAAGCAAACGTCTGTTGCCGAGACTTGGCACTCAGGAAATACGGCAATGGATCTGAGGATCAGGTCTGTGATTTAAACTCACCCCCCCTCCCACCCCAAGCCACACTCTCTTCTGTGACTGTGAATGGTTGTCTCATTTGCTGTTTCTCACGTTAATCCAGGGGACATCAATCTTCACTTGGCAGGATCCCACGTATAATACTGCAGAGACCACCCACAACACATAGCTGTGTGGAGCAGAGAATCTGTCAGCCCCCCCGCCCCCCCAACGCCCAACCCCTGGCATTGCTCAGGCTTCATACAACAGGATAGAACCCTGTGTGTCTTTACTGGGGGCCAAAGAGCAGCCGGGTCTGGTTCCAGTATTAATAACCTGTATTAAAAGCTTGTTTTTCAATTTTTTTAAATCATGGATAATTTATATGAACCAAAGTATATTCATTATAATATTCTAGGAATGAAATTCCTTCTAAGAAAAAAAATCATTAAAATCATATTCTAGCTACAGTTGACTGAGCGTGATTGTTACTGGCTTTATTAATAAATGTACTTCTTGTCTTTTTTTCTTAACGTATGTTAGATGAGGGTGGGGGCAAGGGTTTCTAAGGGTGGGGCAAAGGCAGCTGATGAGCCCATTCATCTTTACCTTATTAGCAGCCCTGTGAGATTGAGTTCTGGTTTGTGTCATTACCCATAGTCCTTTGCGTGACCTGGCACCCATTTAGCTTTCATGCATTTTCCCCCCATTTTTGCTGTCAGTGAGACGACTGATTTCATTACTTTCCACTGTTTTGCTAAACCCATCTGCAATGCCGTCCTGTACCCTGCTCCCCCATCCCGTGTCACATGCTTCTGTTCGCCTTCCTGCCCCCAGTAATTCTTCATCATATAAAATACGTCTGCTCCCCAGAAGTAGACTTTCACAGATTGCTGACATGTATGTCAAGCTCTAATTTCACCCTGTTGGTCGGTTTTGTTTGACTTTGTTATTGTACACTTGTTTTATAAGTCTACAGTGCTAATGTGGTCGCCTGCTTAGGCTGCTCTTTGTATGAATACCAAAATAACCATCTACACCTTTTCTACCTCTGCTGATCTAATTTTCAGATGGTTGAAGTCTTCAGATGTTCAGAAGAGGTTAAATTCCAGCACAGGTTCCTTTTTTAACATTATCAGAGATGTTTTATAAAGTAATAGCCAAAACGAGAAGGTGTTTTGAAAGACTACAATGAAAACATGTTAGGAAACGACATATTTCCTGGAGCTCAGATGGTTTTTCTGGAAATTTCGGGAGGGATATGAAATCATGGGGCTTGGTCTCCCTTTCAGTCGGCCGTTTTGAGATATTTCCATCCATCCCGAATCTTACTCACTGTGAAAACAGTTCAAGTGCTAGCACTCATCATTACGGGGCGAGTCTGATGAAACGGCTTTCTTTCCATTGTCTGGAAATAATGGCAGATGTATTGTGCTTCACGTCAGCCACTATTAGAACCTCGAGATACCGATTCTGTTTGGCAGCGAGGTGTCCCCCTCGGAAAAATCTGCTATCCGGCTTCAGACGTCCCACGAGGGTGCTCTGGGTCTCAGGCAGGGCTTCCCTGCAACACCCCCCATCTAGCCCCCTGCCCCCACATACCAGAGGCGCTCGGGTGGATTTTGGTTGGCGGAAGCTTGCGACTCCGCGTTGCGCTGAGCTGCGGCCCGCGGGCCAGATTAGCTAGCCCTGCTGCTATCTGGCGTTGACAGTTCACAGAGGTGGGTTTTTCCAGGGCCGCCTCGGGCTCGGGGTGTGTCACAGACCTCGTTTCCCTTCACACAAGGCCCTATCTCCCCGGGTCTCGCAGGCAGGGCAGGTGGGACATCTGGCATCACCAGCGACTCCCACAGGAATCAATTAGCTGTTCCAAAAGCACAATATCTATATTTGAGTATATACTACATTCGTAATCAACAAATGACTTTTAACACGTGGATGTCCATGCCTGTGTTCTTTGAAACAAATTAGTGTCTCTTTGCTGTCACGAGAGTTACTATCTCAGATTTTTTTTTGCTAATTTCTCCTTGAGCAACAGCTTGCTCAGCTTATGAAAACAATCGTCTGGCATTTTGACGATGGCTGAAAAAAATCGCCCATCCAAGTCTGCCGGGGGTTGGGGAGTGGAGAGGGAAGATGCTGTTGAAATTGCAGTCAGTCTGAGTCAGATGGCTGAGACCCATGTAAGTGGCCCGTCTTCGAGTCGGACCATGCATCATGCTGTGCGGCACAGTAAAAATATACTAATGGGAGGGTGGTTTAGGATTTGCGCCAAGGTGCTGCCTCTTGCGATGGCCTGGGATATCTTTCGTGTTAAGTGCCGAGGGTGTCGGGGGATCTGGCTAGCTTTAAGGACAGTACCCAATGACAGGGCTATCGGGATGGCCCTTGGAGGAGTTTTCGAGGAAACGGCATGCCGGAGCCGGCGATGGCGAGGCCGGCTTTTTCGGGCTAAGGGAACCGAGGGAAACATCTGGGAGTGAACTTGGGAGACTTTGGCTGCTGGCTCTTTGTGCCTGACCTTGTTGTTGCAGTTTCTTACTGCTGGATCTGGCCTCTCACAGCTTAATTCTGATCATCAACTGTTGTGTGATGCCTGACCAGCAGTGGAATGCCATCCAGAGTGTGCCTCCGCCTTGTGCTCTGTGCTGCCTTGAGTATCAGATAAGCCCTGACCAGGATAAGCAGTTGGAAGATGGATGGTTGGATGGATGGATTGATGGACCAGACCATCCTGAGGAGGCATCTCACAGCAATGGACACCTACACTTAAGCTGTGGCTTCAAAAAGACCTAGCAGGCTAGGGGCCAAGACATCTGCAAATGGTCCTACAGTAAACTTCTGATCCTGTTTCAAGCTTTATCTCATTGGCAGATGTTTTCAATGCAGAGGAGTTTATATTGCATACCTTGAAAATTGGAGACACCTTGATGCATAGTATAAACGTTCGTTCCAGGATTTGAATTTGCAACACCTTTCCTTATGTGCTGCTAATGGTCTACAAATTGCAGTTTGAGGACAGTTCCAGAGTATGCATTCTTATACACTGAGAAGTAACCGAAGGACTGCAGTTGTTGTTGAATTAATTTGTTTTTTAGAATTTAATGGGTACTTCTAAACAGTTTATATTGACTTGTTTGTTTATCCATTTGCTTATAACTTCACGTATATTATCCTGTCTGTTGAAAAAATTCTTGCTGTGTAGGTTCATCAAACCCATGACTGCATCCCTGAAGCCACTTAAGAAACATTCCTGAGCTCCAGCTTAACATTGACACCATTAGAAAGGTCCTCTCCCTCATTCGTTGTGTCCTATACTGCTTCTGACAGAACCTATATGAGAAAGAATCATAATGGAATTCTGATCCTGATGTTTAGGTTATCACAGAATGGTGGGGTTAGGAAATGACCTATTACATGCTGATGATTTCAAGTTATTTTGAGTAATGGAAAAATCATTTAATGCGCAGGTCCCATGAAGCTGAAACTACAGCTATAGATCAAGTGTTGAGAACAAAAATACTTGAAGTGAAGTCCAGTCAAACTGCTCTCTTTCTCCAAATTGTATTGAAGCCAAAGGTCACCCTGTTCACTGAAAGCAAGTGACTGGCCACATTTTTAGCAGTATGCAAATTTTAGGTAACATATCAGCTGAATATCAGCTTTCCAGGACCAGGATGGTCAGCAATATAGAGCTAGGCAGGATTCAGGATTAAGAAAAGGAAGAGTCTGTGGGTGAAGGACACACACTTTGAACTCCTTGGTTGAAATCCCAAGAGGGCCCTTGATGTTGTAACCTTAAGCAAAGAACATAATCTACAGCTCCGGAAAAAATTAAGAGACCACTCTATAGTTTTAAAAAAATCTGCTGGCAGACAGCTACACTGAGCAGCAGACTGCTTCCAGGCTCAAACAAGGTGAAGCAGGAGACACTGGCAATGACCAGAAACTAGCCAGGCAGAGGGCAGAAGCGACTTTCTAATGTCAAAGATGACTGTCAGCGTATCTGACAGTGCCTCATAAATCAGAGCATGACCTCAAGCGACCTTCAAAAGGAATGGGAAATGCTAAGTGGTGTGAAGTGCACTGCTAGGACAGTTTGTTTCAGGCTCCTAGAAGCAGGACTGAAGTCCCATAAAGCAAGGAAGAAGCCCTTAATCAATGAAAAGCAAGGAAGAGCCAGGCTGGAGTTTGGGAAAAAAAATACATATTTTACACAGGAACACACCCATGAATTGAGAAATGAGTGAAACTGAAAATGTTGCTGTGGTCTCTTAACCTTTTCCTGAGCTGTGTATCATTCTGCCAAAATATTCAGTTGTGTGAATGTGTAAAATTGTGATTATAATGAGTTGGACAGACAGAGTAATTAAGGAGTTATTGTATAGCTAAGGAGGTTAGCCGTTCAAGAGCCAGTACCAGCGTTTCTGATGGAGCCAAGTGTGAGTATGTTCATTAAAGCACCCCCATAGATGCCCAAGTGTGAGTATCTTCATTAAAGCACCCCCATAGATGCCCATGTGTGAGTATCTTCATTAAAGCAGTGTTTCCCAACCCAGTCCTTGGGGAACACCGGACAGTCCACAAACCCCTTTGAAAAGTATGTCTGTGTAAAGGAAATACTTCACGCTGCTTTGTTTGCTATAGATAAGTGGACTCTCAGCTTGAGAGCAAACATCTTTCATTAATTTTCCAGGAACTCAGTTGTGTCATCCTAAAAATGTCCACTTGATTAAGACACCAAGTAGGACGCACAGCATATGGGGCCCAGTGTTAAGTTACGATGAATTCAAAGACCTGTGTCACCCATTTGTTTGCACTGAACTTCAGAGAATAAGAAATGCATCTAAGTCAAACTGATAGTTTTCACATTTCAAAGATTCCCCCAATGTGGCTCTGGTTTTCTCAGCAAGTGTGTCCCAAAGGGGAGATTATACGAGTCATGTGCTTCATTATCTTTATTAATGATGGTCTTTTTACTCTGTCAAAGCAACACTTTTCACTTGTGTTTCTGTTGATGCTGCTTGCGATGGCCCTAAGTGGTCGGTCCCATCTGGAGTGTCTCACATCAGTGGGTGCTAACACAGACTGCTAACTTTGCTTAAACCCCGGCACGCCCGTTGGTTTTGACCAAACCCATTGCCCAGCCCGTGTGGCCCTAATGCTTTTGAGATGGGGGGAGGGGTGATTCAGGGATTCTGGGAAAAACTGAGCGTGCTTCATAGACGGACGCCGTGACATGTCGCTAATCGTTTCGACACTGGAGGCAGCGCACCAGCGCTGGACGGACATGTTTACATGAGGAAGGTTACAAATGGCTGAGTATCTGTAGCTAAATAAATACACGCGTAACTGCCCGAGGAGCACACTTAATGACTCTGAGTAAAGAGTTTAACAGAACGCGATTTATAGGAATATTTCTAATGTGACTAATTTGGATTTCTTCTGTTGAAATAATTTGACTGGTCGTTTTCGGCATTGTTAATGAGGCCCTCAAGCCTCCAGAGGGGAAACTTAGTCCCTCACAGGGCTGTAAGCAATCAGTCAAATTTTTTGCAGCGTCCAGCTTCTCGGCCTGCAAAGTTTACCCTGCGTCATGGAATTTAAACATTCTTCAGGCTGAGATAAGATTGATCAAAATTTTAAAACAAAATAAAAAAAAAAACAACAACAAAAAACTGGATCAGGTTAATTATGATCACCAACCCCCTCTCGGATATAATAGCTCCTGTCTTTATCTCATTTAGAGAAATAAATATGTCGCCATAACTAGCCAAAAATCAGATAATGGAATAAGTGTGACTGCAGATGGTAACAGGGGTTAATTTTGTATTTATTATCACAGGTGTACGCTGTCCTCTCCGGCTTTTCCATGGAAATCGAGAATTATTAGTCTAAAGGTCAGTGCGAATATTTAATTACACAGCATCAGTGTGTAAGTAGTAAAATGAGGTGGCATGTTACAGTTTAAGGTAATTTTACGGCTTGACTTCTGGGTTGAGACAAAGCAGACAGTAACTTTATATTGTTTTATTTAACCGAAACGTTTTAACCTTGGAGCGAAAGTGTTATTATTGTGGGCCTTATGCGACCAATTTGTACCAAAGGTACAATTTTCCACCTCTGGCAGAACAGAAATATGTGTCCCTATGTTTGTGCATTATAAATATATCTGTCTGGGGCGTACTGTTCTAAGACATGGAAATCTAGTTTTCTCCCCCCAAGACACATAAATACTGGTAAGTAATTATTTTGTTATACTACAATGGATTTTCATGAATATCTTTGCTTATTTTCACTTATTTCCAGTCAGTTCGGTTTATCGAATTCGCGTCGGAGAGTTTCCTATACTAGCGGGTAAAAAATCCCATCATCCAGAAATAATCTGTCAGTTTAATACGAGGTCAAATTAATTTAGAACACTTGTTGTTGGGAGTATTTTAAATTGGTTACCCCCCCCCCACACACACACACAATACATTGCAATATGCAACAGAGGTCTAAGTTTCTTTAGTTCATAAAAATAATTACAGTGTGTAATAAAAATGCTAACGAGTGGCTAAAGAGGTCTTTGATCATGCTTTAGCTTGTTAGCAATTGACTTGGAGATTGTATGCTCTGATAGCTAGCTAGGTAGCATGAAGGAGGCTGTTCTTTATTCCAGACATAAATCTGAGGAGCCCTGGGTGGACCATATATCCCATTCATCGTGGCAAGGTTCCTACACACATTCAGTCAAATAGCCGCTCGCTAGGGGCTACAGTTTACAGAGTCTTTAGACCATGGGAGAAAACCCATTAGAAAATGGGAGGAATGTACAATCAGGCTGAGCTGTGGCCAAATATAAATTCAGTGCACTGGAAGTGAGAAGGCAAGGCAGATGCGGGGGGAGAAAACATACGAAAGCATGGTAATTCCAACAAAACGTTCTAGTCCGGAGGCCCCCAGAATGTATATTTCATTGTTGCCAGTTCACGTGCGAACTCGACTTCCCCATTGGTCCAGCCTTACATTTGTTCCTGATTAACATAAACGAAGGAGCAGTGACTGGCAGACGCAGGATTAGCGGTGAGGCCGGAGCGGTCCCAGCGTCGCTCGCTCTCACGCACGCTCGCACCGTCGACTTTGAGGCGACCCGCGCACCTGGCACGAATTAGCTACGCGGAGCCTGACGTCATGCTGATGGTGTGGCACCTCGGGTTAGCAGGTTAGGGCCCCTGGGTTGGAATCAAGATCCTCTATTGGTTCCTCTATTAGCACAGGTGTGGTTCCCTAGCTGAATGGTTATTAAGCTGTCACCACCTTACCCCCAAGGTGGGACCAATAAGCCCCCCCCCCCCCACCCCTTCCCCTCAAAGTGGTTCTTAGGCCTGAGAGGCAGTTTAGGGGAGGTGATGCCGCTTAAACATTCACAGCCACCGGCAAGCTGGAAGCAGAAGCAAATGGAGATTTAAGACATGCACCGTGTGCCCGAGGTGAAGGTGAAACATATCTCGCTCCCTCATCAGATTAACACAACTCGATTACTCTGCGAAACATGAATAGGGGAAGAGATCTCCAAATCGAGTAAACTGAAGCCCCCTCCAATTAGACTGTTTAATTCCAACAATTAAGATGAATGAGAAGTAATTACCATGTATTTTGGTCTCTAGCTTTTCGTTGGTGGTTTCTTTTTTAGTCTTTTATTATACACACAGACTGGTTTCCATAGCAGTAAGAGTTACGTTAATCACTGTCCGTAAAAAAAAAAAAAAAAAAATGATCAGACACTATTGAAAACCTATGGTTTCCAAATTATAGGGTTTTACTTGAAATATTACCATACACTTATTTTTACCATATTTAAAATTTGGCTCAGTGTGAGAATGTTCCACCTACTACAAAAAATATGGCTTAATAGCTGAAGCATTTTTTTCTAAAAGATTTATGTTATCATTTTTGAGAGTAAGAAAATTAATGACCACAGAATGTAGAATTATGCGAAAATTCTGGATCTTTGGACACCCACATGCTTATAATTTATTTGCAGCCATTTGTGGAATATTAATTTGTACAATTCAGACACGGTACACTCACGAGGTTAATGAAATAAGCCTAATCTGCTAATAATTACACTTAAGGTTCCCCAGCATCAAAGTGCCTGGTGGCTGTTGGCCATTGACCTTTCAGTGGGCGCCATCTAGTGGCAGTGCTGCAAAGTAAAGGCGAATATTTCTTACGCAAGGTGGGATTTACGAAGCTGAGAAAACAGCAAGAAAACATAGCATTTGGAAATTTATAACAGTCAAACTGAAACTATGAAGTCATTTTAAACATACAAAAATGGCACAGTACAAAGGCTGCTACTTAATCTAAATATAAGAACTACCGAAACTGGAAGCCAAGTGTTCTCACAATGTGATAAAAACCTATTATTTTGACATTTTTTTCAGTTCCCACAAGGGGAAACTCAATTTTATAAAAATCTGTGCATGCAATCAAAAAACTAAAAATGCGAAAAATCTTGTATTTGGGTTTATTACTTATGGTTAAGTTTAGGGCTGGGTTGGGGTTAAGTGTGTCATGATTTGAATTAGAGAATAAGTGAGGAGGCCTTAGAATTAGACAGAGAGAAACAGCTTTGAGAAACTTTTGGAAAGAACCAGAGGGGCATGGGGTAACACTGATACACACGGGGCAGTTTGTGTGATGGGGGGAGGTGGGAGAAGGGGGGAGGCTGAACGGGAGCAGAGCCCGTGCACAGACCCCCCCCCCCGTGTCGAGGAACAAGAAGATTCCACCCGCCGTGGTGGGTTATGCAACACAGGACAGTCGTACACATTCCAGCCATACAGGGAGGTGTGAGAGGGAGCCCTCCTGCAGCCAATTACTGTAGAAGAAAATCTGCATTTGATTAAAAGTGTTGGGGGGGGGGGGGTCGTTCATCGTTCGGTTTGCTCCTCGCTAGATTTAAAACGGCTTTCGTGGTGCAGTGAATTTGAGAGAACGGAGCACAGCCAAAGTTACAGACCGTGACAGGTGCCTCTCCTGAGTGCGGGTCGCCCGTTGAGCGCCGAGATGCGGCTGCGTGCCGGAGGCAGGCACTCTCTCATCGCCGAGAACGCAGTGTGCCGCCGTCTCCTGATTTCAAGGTTCATTTGGCCATTTTTACTGTTTTATTTCACTCATTCCAGGTTGGCGGGACACCTGCTATGTGCTCCCCTGTGCCCCCCTCCCGCCCCCCCCACCGTGTCTTCTATGCTATGTGAGTACCAGGGCCAGCTGGCCCCCTGTCCCGTTACTCACATGGAGAACATTCACATGGGTCTTTCCTGCAGCTTCTCACCTCACCTGACCCCAACATCTCCTCTGGAAACTGTGGCAAGGGTGGGAGGGGGGGTGCAGTTGGTTTGGAGGTGCGGCTTGGGTAAGAACAAGCCTGGTTCCTTTTTGGGTGATTGACAGCTATGTGTGTGTGTGGGTGGGGGGGGGGGGGTTGGTTCGTTAAAAGAAATATGGGTGTTGAGAGAAAGACTTCATAATCCACTGTGGGTGGGATTGTGATGCTCTGTCAATCACTGGAGGGTGTAACCCTCTCATTATTGGCTCCCATTCCCTTAAGAGGCAATGATTGACAGGATGTCCCACCTATCATGGCTTCCAGGTTTTCAGCCCTCCCTCTTTCTCCCCTCGTCGTGAAAGATCCCCGCTTGGGGGATCAGCATGAGGGCTCTATGTTAGTAGTCTATGTCTGTACCACGGTGAATATGCTACCAGACCAGCAAGGCTCAGGGGCAGACCGGACTGACAGTGAGAGCACTGGGCCCAAAGCGAGACCCCATGCTGCCCCGAGGTGCCCGGAAGTCTGACATCATGCGAGGAGCGCGACTTCCCCCGGCCGGGGCCGCCCAGCTGTTTGGCCCCACATCTCTCGCTCGCAAATCGGTCGGCTGGAAAAATAAAGAGCGTGTGTCTGCACGGTGGACTCTTTCCCGCTCCCTCTTTTTCTCCCCCTCTCTCCCGTTTTTCATTCCCGATTAACGGGCTCGCTGGAGATGCAGGATCCCGCCAGATGTGGTAACACTTACTCGTACCTGAGGATCCGGGGGTGCTCGTGTCCAAGGTCATGCCGGGGGCTGCTGCAGCCATTGCTCACATCTCCACTGGGTTGTCCCACCTGCCCCCAGATCTTCACCTGCTTGCTGATGGATGTGTCTTGCTGGTTTTTGCCTCCCCCCCCCCAGCCAGTGATGTATATGCAATATTGTGGCCATTTGAGTTTTCGTGTTTCACCAGTCCCACGTCTGAGACGCAGTGAAATCCCGCCACACCAAGGGGCAGGGAGTGGGGACCGAGGGAGTTGGTGGAAAGCTTCTCTAAACCATCAGCTCCAGACACATGTAGATAACAACACTCAAACGACTGGAACTTTTGATAAATTCTGTTATCTTTTTTAAAGCACATTTTAGTTTTAGCTTGGAAATTTATATTGCCACATTCGTGTCCGTGTGCATGACGTGATGAACCACAGAGGAATATCCATCCATTCTCAGTATATAAATGTTGGGACATTAGTAAAATCGACTAGCTGTTGTTGCGAGGGGTAGTGGTCATGGGGTCACATCAAGAGTGGGCGAAGGGGCGAGACCGGGGACACAGGACCTAAAAAACAAAGCACAAAACATCAACGGGGGACAGGGAACAGGACAGAAACACAAAACAGGCACAACGGGAGCAAGACCGACAACAACTGACACACGACGGGCAGGGCCAACAAACACAGGGGCAGCAAAACAGGGGACACAGGGGAAACAGAGGGACCGGAAGGGAACACAGGAAACACCAAGGGAACAGAAGCAGACACAGGGGGCACAAAGGTAGGGGGGACAAAACCAGGGGGCACGAAAGCAGGGGGCGGGGGAGAACGGG
>JAODKL010000081.1:3158813-3169221 GCA_026780765.1 Petrocephalus schoutedeni | reverse complement strand
ACCCCCCCCCCCCCCCCCGCCTCCCTGTATGATGCATATGGACAATCAGCGTCAGAGGTCAGGCATCCATCCAGGAGAAAAGAAAAGAAAAACAATTCTCATCAGTTATATGGAAATAATAACCAACAAAAAAACAGCAGTTTCAAGGGAGGCCGTTTTCGAAAATCCATTTTGCATACTTCATTGTGCTGGAGATATCCCACAGGCACTTCCGAAAGAAAGGAAAATACCAGACAAGACAATTAAGGTAACGGGGACGGAACTCTAGTTTTATATTCAGGGAACGCAGACATTAAAACCGATGAGAAATCGTGACCCAGTCTCCTGGGAAAGGAGGTATTATGAGTGATGTGGGCAGACTGGCAAATAAGTGATTTCTTTACGATCAATTTTCCTTCACAATCACTTTGAACGCTCTTAGCCTCCCACTCAAGAATGATTCCCAACAATGACAACATGCTTAAGAACTACACAAACTGGCATCAGATGACAAAAGTTCCACAAACCTTTATATGAGTTAAAACTTAATGTAAGCCGGATTTACCCTCATAAACAAATAAAAACAGTTTATAGCAAAAAATACATAAGCCAAAATATACTAGTAAAACATACTACATAACACATAAACTAAATGATAGGATAAAGTATAAATTTGCTTACAAGTATATCTTGCCTTTTATTTTTTGTAAACAGTGTGAGAGCTTTGATTATGACATTACACAGTCTCCCAGAATTCACTAAAATTCGCTAAAATCAAACCATTCAGTTACCATCTCACGGGGAAGTGGATACAGGGGCAAGGTGAGGAAACATTGTTACTTAATTCATTTTAATACACTGTTAAAAATATCGCAATTTGCAATATTTGTTTTAATTTGTTGAAGGCTAATACCTCCAAATGATAGTCTTTTCAGTCATTAACTGCACATTTCTGATGTTAGAACCATTTTCCAAGCAGGTTTTAGATTTAGTTTATTTGTTCATAAAGATTCACCTTCAGTTTTGAGAGCAATGTCATAATCTGAGATTAAAATAGAGAGATGGGAGACATAGTGGAGTGAAACCTGGGTTGAGTCATTGCACAAAGCATACAAGAGGAATAATATCATAATCTGTGTGGGGGGGGGGCAAACATGTTTTCCGGGACAAAGGGGGGTGCTTGAGTAAAAAAAAAAACAGGTTGAGAACCACTGTTCTGAAGCAAGCAGAAGGTTTAAATTACCAGAGTAATTAAATAGATCTGCCCCCCCCCGCCATGCAGTCATCAGACAGCTATAAGACACAACCTAATACCGTGCCCACCAGAGATATTTCAATTTGCAAATAATTAAATCCAAACATAAAATGCTAAAGACATATGAGATAGGAGTTTTCAGATACATCATTTTGGTATGCCGAGCTGCTTTTCGATAAGAATTATTGGTTTTTTATGATGACCTGAAATATTTTGGCATTTTCAATACTACGAGTGTTCAAAAATGGTTGTTTCCAAATACAACACCTTACAGTACTGATATCAGATGAAACACTGGCCATCGAAATTGCTGAACTGCACAACTGCGATATTCTCAAAAGGGAAAACGAGTAAATGCGAGATCATATTAAAGTGGTGGACTTAAGAGGAAAACCAGATGCCTCTTTGTAGTAGGACACCCTAATTTACTGTATGTCGATGTGCCTCAAGGTTCCTGTCTTAAATGGTGGAACAGCTCCCATCATCCATTTGTGAAGACAGCTAGGGTAGCATTTCGAGGAGTAATGCACTGTAGATGTGGATATTTAGGGCTGCAATGCAAAGCAAATTGTCAGTGTTGCTAACTGGTTGCCTGTGTAGATGTTTGGGGGTGTAACAGATTGCTAAGTTATCCCCCACCTAAAATAGCTAAAATATTTAAGTATAATCAGCCAGCTTCTCTCTTATCATGTGGTATGTCGCTATAAATGGACATTAGTATAAACAATTAGACCCTCTAATAGCCAATGCCTTTTGTAAGCCTCATTTAGCACGCAAAAGTTCAGTATCTGGCATTTTTCCTACTTTGGAGCAAGAAACCTGAACTAAAAGTGAACACTGTGTATAAAGGAGATCAGTTTGTACTGTGAGAATGGCGAACCCATGTCGAGCCCCGAAACGGAACTGAACTCACACGCTATAGGCCAGGGACTCTGTGAGTGAGCTTTTCCCGGCTAATTAGGCTTCATTAACGGGGCCCTGCCAATACTGGCCTTATTTTTTTTGCCTCCCTAACAGACACGTGTACAACAGAGCTGAGTGAAAAGACAGACCTCAGCTCTGTTGTGGCGCGTCCAGGGAGTTTGACCAGAACAGCTTGTCCTCATTTGACAGACGGCACATGTTCTTTTTCCCTCTTTTTTTTCTTCCCTTTTTCTCACATTCCAGGCCTCTTGAGCCTTCGCTGAGCTTGCTCTGGGCCTGTACCTCTCAGCACCAGACGGCACTGTCATCCCTGGTTCCGATAATCGCATTGCTGAGCTCTATTCTGTCAGAATGTCCCAGATCCCATGACTTGTGGTTCCACCTCCCCCCCACTCCGAAATCCCATAATTCCTGGTGCCCCACTCCCAGGTGCCTATGCAGAAGTGAAAGGACCTAAAAGGAGATGTTGAGATGATGGAGATGAGCCAGAATGAATAATGGCAAGAATAAGGAGAACTACATAATTTTGCATTGGTACAGGAGTTTAAATCAAATGCCTGATAATCCTTGCCTATCCTCAAACTGGGCTCCACCAAGCCTGCCGCTCTTTTGCTCACCCTCAGCTTTGAGCTTCTCTGTTGAGATGAATGTCGGGCATTAATTAAAACCAGTTTCATAATGAGCTGGACTCTGTGACTCGCTGAGTGGAGTTTGACTTCCCAGTCCTTAGCCATGTGTGGTGAATTAGAGTTTCGAGTCAAACCGCAGACCTGGGGCACATGAGGGAATTGGGTTACATCAGCATGATGCTTCTCTCCTCGTCTGGTGTGGCGAGTGTGGTTGTTTTTACTGGGGAAATACGAATGCGCCACTCAAATGTATCATTGAATTCATGAGCAATATATACAATCTTTTATCGCTCCCATTAAAACTCCATTGTTAACTATGAAAAGTAGAATTTTTTGTTTTGTGTTTTGTTTTGAGCAAGCATGTTGATGTATAGAGTCATTACTGATATTAAAGAACAGCCAAATGAGCAGTCCCCACAAAGATAGAAACACAAACGTTCACCCACATGCATGTCGCGTGTTTGTTTATATGTGTGCATGTGTTTGTGAGTTGAAGCCTAAATGATTGCATTTGATCTTGTGAAGAAGCCTGCAACAGAAGACATCCAGCAAATGTTAACAAATGTATATCAAAATAAACTAAACATACAACTAATTTAAAGAGATGAGGGGCAACCTTTTATATGTCAAAGCACATATATTCCATATGGGCATGGTGGAAGGACAGAGGGACGATCCACATTGCGGGTCAAACGAAATAAGGGGCTTTATTCTAACCAAAACAAAATTAAAAAACATGAAACAAAAGGAACGACGAGAAACAAAATGAACACCAGGGTTATAAACACAGGAAGGTAGAACCAAATAACTAAGGAATTAAAACAGCAAGCAGCACAGTGAGAAAGACTGCAGTGCGGGGGAAACACTGATACAACCAAACTGGAAGAACTTCACTTTGAACAATTACAATGACCACCTGAAGACTAAAGCAAGGGCAAGCACTTAACATGAGGAGGATCAACAAGAGACTGGTGTGGGCAGTAACGAATGCAAGGTACAAGCACAGGTGACGGCAATCAACAGATAATGGATCAAACGCCAGGGGAGATAACAGGGGTAACTGAACAACACTACAGACAGGGAATAATAGGGAACAAAAACAAGGAACTGTAAGAAAAAACACAATACATAATTAAAAAAGAATATACAAAGAAACACAGATGTTTAATTATAACTGGTAGAGGCTAGCCAGCCTCAACCCTACAACAGAAAAGAAAGCCGAGATAGCATACCAGTGAGGGACATGCTAGGGCACAGGACGGCCAGCGACACCTGCTGGCCAAACATGGAACAGACATACTGAAGACGGCAGGACAGGGACTGATCTTGACATCAAATTTCAGGTATGCCATTATTCTATCATAAAGGCAACACAAAAAGATGCGACTGATAGTTCCAATACTCTGGTAGCTAAGAAGCAATGCTAACACAGTTTGGCTGTATTTCACCTGGGAAAAAAAAATTAGGTAATTAAAAATCAGGAAAAATTGTGTATTGTTATGGCAGATGAAAGTCATAAATGAAGTAATGAAGTCCTTTCACACAGCCCAGTGATGAAATGGGAAAGAGTTATTAGTGTTCAGCCCAGGCGGGATTGGTGGCTCGCCACCCTATTTAAAAGACACCCTACGTTATTGTTACAGATGTAAAAGTAAGGTTAAGTTCGCTTGGCCTGTTAGATTAGTTTCCCCTGAAGTGAGCAAAGATTAAATAAACAAGACTCTGTGGCGTGTTTTTGGGGATTTTTGGCAATATCTGCAAGATATCGAGAAATGTCATAGGGAATTTGCAGTCTGTGGTTCTTGAGAAGGTGGTCTACTTTTTAGCCCATTGTGAAAGAGTAGTGTAGCCATTAATGAAACGCAGTATGAATGATCAGTCACTTTGTAAGTTTTGCCTGAAATATCACCTGCAAGAGGCCTTAGCCAAGTTAAACAGACTTGTATCACTTTTGTTAGTTGACTCCATGCAGCCATTGAGCAATGTGTTTGTGCACTCTGTTGAATAACTTGTATAAACCCCCCCCCCACCCACTCGACCCCCCCGTCCCAGGAGGAAGCAGGCTGTGCAAATGTACTCCCTATGAGTGAGCTAACAAGGGCCCGGTGAAAGTACAGATTATACCGCTTTCCAAAGTTCATACCATCCCGCAGGAAGACACATTGTCAAAAACAGAGCAATAAACCCAAATTATTATAGTGTAAAACTGTAAGTCCCAAACAAATCAACTTAAGGGACTTGGTCTAGGCACTGGGACATGAGGGCTTTGACTGCATGTCCTGTTGTGGGACAATTCTGTCAAACCCCTGAACAAGGGTCCAATAAAAAGGTAGCTGTACAAATGCGTTACAGAACATATCAAGCTATGAAGCACTCCTAGTGTTCTATGATGTACCTATGATGATGAACAACAACATACAATAGATCTATTAATGTATCGTGCTATGCCAGATTAATTTATGACTGTTGATATTATAAGGCTTGCATTTTATTTGATTTGAGTCATCACAACGCCCCAAAACTGATTTACCACCACCCCATATTATTCCATTTAGGTGCACATATAAATGATACAATGTCGTACTCGCTGGCCAACCTCCCGCTTACTGAGTGTCTGCAGTAGTGACTCAGGCTAAAACTGGCCTTTGGGGGCTCAGGTCTGGAAAGCGTTGAACGCTGTAATGTCCTACGACCAAATGCTAAATTTAATTAGGGTCCGATGCTGGGGGAAGCAGACACTCGGTTTGGAGAGAATGAGAAGAGAACGAGAGTAAGCGCAGAAAGGGTGTCTCTCACAAAATGTGCCAAGTAGGAGGTGGCCCTAAAGAAGTTACTTTGTGTACTGAAGATATTCGTTTCCCATAATGTACTAAACATAAAAATGTATTTAAGGTTAGTTGCAAGATATGAAACAAAGAAAAATATTACAAGATGGGAGACATCTCAGACAAGAAGCCAGACCATCTCAGACAGGTAGCCAGACCATCCAGACCATCTCAGACAAGAAACCAGACCATCCCAGAAAAGAAGCCAGACCATCGCAGACAAGAAGCCAGACCATCTCAGACAGGAAGCCAGACCATCTCAGACAAGAAGCTAGACCATCTCAGACAGGAAGCCAGACCATCTCAGACAGGAAGCCAGACCATCTCAGACAAGAAGCCAGACCATCTCAGACAGGAAGCCAGACCATCTCAGACAAGAAGCCAGACCATCTCAGACAGGAAGCCAGATCATCTCAGACAAGAAGCCAGACCATCTCAGACAGGAAGCCAGACTATCTCAGACAAGAAGCCAGACCATCTCAGACAGGAAGCCAGACCATCTCAGACAAGAAGCCAGACCATCTCAAACAGGAAGTCAGACCGTCTCATATAGGATGCTAGACCATCTTATGGCACACTCACATACACAATACACTAATTGTACTTTGGAGACTCTTGTTTTCCAGACCACTCAGAATCTCATCATCAACACCTGAAAGCTGTAGAAGCAGTTATTATTTATTTGTATAAAACATAACAAAGGAGGAGTGTAATTTTTCTTGGTGCATTCAAAGTCTCTCAATGGACTGAGATGAAGGAGCCCTTGAACTGAGCTATGGTACCCCATCAGCCGTATGCCTAACCTGGAACATCAGGCTGCAACCCTAACCTCATCTTATAGGTTCCAATCGTTGATACTTCAGCGTACAACCACAAGGAGATGTTGAAGAATCAACACCTATAAATACAGAATGTCCCCAACTTACATCCTATGCGACTTATGACAACTCGCACCTATGACTGAAGTTTACAAAAAATAAGGAAATGCCTGTAAAAATAAATTTGGCTGTCTGCACGCCCAGAAGCTCTACACGGCGCTAGTAATCACTGCGTGTCATACGATAGATGCCGTGGGAAAGTACTGCACTATATGGCAGCACAACCACACGCTCAATCTCCCAGTCTCATTCTCACACCTAAAAGTCAGTGCGAATATCCCATTCCAACATACGTCCATTTCAACTTACAATCTGTCTGTCTGAACGGAACCCAGTCGTAAGTCGGGGACAGTCTGTACTGGTAGTAAAACAGGGATGGGAGTCAGAAGCACAGGCAAGGAAAGACAGCCATCGTTGTTTTCAGTGGATGGTCTCCCACTTCAACAGATTCATTATTCCTCCAGAGAAAAACTGACTCTTCTCCATGTGGTCAAATATACTGAAACTGTAGATACTATAAAAGGTGCTCATGTGGAGAGCAGAGAGTTTGAGACATTTTAATGAATGCTCTCCTGTAAAAGTGACAGTAAAACGTTCTGTTCCAGGGAGTTTCAGCACTCACCGTAGCCCTCAGCGCAGCAAAGGGACACCTTGGGAACGCTTTTGTAGGCCGTCAGAGAAGCAGCGAGGTTCACAGCAGAAACTGACACGAAGTTTCTAAGTTACTAAGACTTAAATAATGGAGTTTCCGTGACCTGACAGAGGTAAACTGCCTGTCTTATGACATGAAAATAAGACCATTCCTAGACCTACAGGAATGGAAGGGATCAGAATAGACATAAAGCTGTAGACACCTCTGCCCAATAAAGTAGTGAGCAGTGTGTTTTTATACAAAGCTTTTTTTTTCTTTTACTACCAATGACCAGTGAACCCTCTTAAAGCCTTCTTAATGTTCATCTTAAATTAAAATTACCTGCTAATATGATCTGAAATCCTTTTTTTAAATGGTGTTCCTGTGAATCAAGAGACTCTGGATTTTTTTGTCACTCGCACAGTTATACTGATATGGTGGTCACTTTACAGCAAGGTATATCAGGATGAGCACACAGCCAGAATGAGATTTTCTGAACACTTGTTTCATAATCCAGTCTACTATGTCATGTACGATTGGATTAGATTTTTTTATTGTCATATTATCAAGCACTTTAGTAAAATCAGGGATGAAATACTGTTCCTCCTAGACCAGCAGCATAAATATATCACAAACTATGGGCGCATTAAGAAGACACAACATACACAATACACACAATACACAAACAGCCCGTTTCCATGGTGCATTTGGAGAGATTCGCTGCATGAAGTAATCATTTTCACCAATGTGGAGTACGATACTGAGCCCATAACCCAGTACGTGTGCCAACCCATCACATGGCACTCATACCAGTTAAGGTTTTGACTTCTTATATAAAAAGTGAAATGAAAAGTTTCAGACATACTGTTACTTGAAAGACTTTACCATATTAAAACGTTAGTTGATCTCCCCAGATATGTAAATATGCACCGTTTTTAGCTGGACGACCATTGTAGCACCATTCCACCTTTACTGGGACGTAGGTCACCCTGCAAGGTTTCATCTCGGTTACGATGTGCCCCAACAGGACATCCTTCATCAGAAGTTGACTTAAGAACTGTGAAAACTTTTCAGTGTTTTCCCACTGAGTCAGGCCTGTGAGTCAGACTCGGGGGGGGGGGGGGGGGGGGGGGGGGGGGGGGTGCGAGATGCATCCCTAGGTCTGTTATTGCAGCTCTCGCTTCACAAGGACTCTGATACCCTAACCAAAATCTAGTAGGGGTCTTTTGCTGAGAGCTTCGGGGCAGTAGACTACAGGGAAGCCAGAGGACAAATGGCAGGCAGGAAGGTCTGTGAATCCGCCCGCGGGATTGTCTTTGAGAGCTGTAGCATTACATTACAAACATAACACACATTTATTTAGCGAATGCTTTTATCCAGAAATTGAGCAGAGGTCAGCCTTAGCTAACCTAGGTCTCCATAGCCTTAGCTAACCTGGCGTATAATAAGAACATAAGAAATATACAAACGAGAGGAGGCCATTCGGCCCATCAAGCTCGTTTGGGGAGAACTTAACTGATAGCTCAGAGTTGTTAAAATCTTATCTAGCTCTGATTTAAATGAACCAAAGGTTTTAGCTTGCACTACATTATCAGGAAGACTATTCCATACTCTAACCACATGCTGTGCAAAGAAGTGCTTCCTCAAATCCAGTTTGAAATGTTCTCCCTCTAATTTCCACCTATGGCCATGAGTTCTTGTATTTGAACTAGTGCTGAAGTAACTATTTGGTTGAACAGCATCTAGACCTGTTAGAATCTTATAGACCTGGATCATGTTCCCCCTCAGTCTCCTTTGCTCAAGGCTGAACAGATTTAGCTCAGCTAACCTCTCCTCATATGACATTCCTCTAAGACCAAGAATCATTCTTGTAGCCCTATGCTGCACCTTTTCTAAGGCCGCAATGTCCTTTTTAAGATATGGTGACCAAACCTGCACACACCTAGAGATGTAACCCAACATTCTGTTGGCCTTGGAAGCATCAACATACACACTGAGGTCTTTCTCATAATCAGCTACCTTTATTTCAGTTAGGCCCATAAAATATCTGTACTTTATATTTCTGCTCCCTGTATGGATTACCTTACATTTGTCTTTGTTAAATTTCATCTGCCAGGTATCCACCCAGTCACTGATTAAATCAAGATCCCGCTGTGGCTGCTGTTCAGTATCTGCTACACCACCCACCTTGGTGTCATCTGCAAATTTAACCAATTTACTGTATATATCGGTGTCTATATCATTTATGTGAATTTGGAACAATAGTGGTCCTAAAACTGAACCCTGTGGTACCCCACTATGAACGCAGGCCCACTGAGACATTGTGCCTCTAATAACTACCCGCTGCTTCCTGTCTGTTAACCAGTTTTCAATCCAAGTTGCTACAGTTCCTAAAATCCCTGCAGTTTTGAGCTTAAGCAGGAGCCGTTTGTGGGGGACAACATCAAAGGCCTTCTGGAAATCTAAGATCACATCGTAGGCCTTTTTGTGATCAATTTCTCTTGTAGCGTTCTCTAAGAACTCCAGTAGATTAGTTAAATAAGATCTACCCCTCGTAAATCCATGTTGGCTAACCCTCAGATCGTTATTAGAATCCAGGTAATCTTCCATTTTTGCTTGGATTATGGCTTCCATTACTTTTCCAGTCATGCAAGTTAGACTGATAGACTGGCCTATAGTCTGACAGATTACTTCTATCCCTTTTTTTGAATATGGGCGTTATATTAGCATGCTTCCAATTATAAGGTACCACACCAGCAGATAAGCATTTCTGAAACAGTAAGGTTAAAGGTTGGCAAATAATATTCCTCATCTCTTTTAACACTATAGGTAAGATGCCATCAGGGCATCAGGGTGATTTATTTATTTTAAGCTTAGCTAGGCTTTGTAACACATCAGCTTCAGTTATAAATATATTAGTCAGACAATGCCAGATTAGTAGTTACTTGAGTCCTCAACAGTGAATACCCGGGCAAAACAATCATTGAACTCATTTACGATATCAATGTCATTATCAATTATAAGATCCTTACCATCTTGCAGATTAGTGATTTCAGCTTTTAGAGCTCTTTTGGAGTTAAAATATTGGAAGAAACTTTGAACGCCATCCTTAGCCTCCAGTGCAATCTTCCTTTTGACATTCCTTTTAGCTAGTCTAATATTTTTTAACTCAACCTGTTGATTCAAATACTCCTGCTTTATTCTGACATCATGTCACGGTCTGTCCATGTCTCCCTGTTGTGCCACGCCCCTTGTTCCCCACGTGAGTATGTTTCCCGATTGTTTCT
>JAODKL010000081.1:3145372-3158713 GCA_026780765.1 Petrocephalus schoutedeni | reverse complement strand
ATTGTGACTTTAGTCACCTCACATCGGATTACGGTATCTGTTTGCTGTCCCTGGTTTTGAATCCTGTGTTCCTTCCGAAATAAACGTCTGTTTCCCGAAACTGCCTGCATCATGGGTCGTCGATCGCGGACCAACCGTGACACATCATTAGTTATTTTCCATTTATGGAACAAAGCCCTTTTCCTCCTGACTTTATTTTTAATTTCCATAGTAAACCATCTTGGTTGATGCCAAACAAAGGAAAGCAGGTACCCCCCGAGTTTAGCAGATCACTTCCTAAAGTCATTAAATGGACATTTCTGATCAGAGTAAAGGCCCCACTGAAAGGGGAGAATCTAAATGGATGAATTAGCCGGTGTTTAACTCAACATGAAGCCTAAATTAACAGTAGCTTTATACATAAAAGAAAAATAAATGTATGTGTGTAATATTTGATCGAACAGTAAAAGTACAGGGACCCTGAAATAAAATGAATCATTTGTATTGGAAAAGTCCTTAAGAAGCTAGGCCTGAGAATGCTTCTATGCTTCTGAACTTTCTCGGAATTCCCCACCCCCTTCCCGTCACATTATGGTTGAATGGCAACTGAGTCTTCGGGGAAAAAATGTCAATTACACCTCAGAAGCAGGGCAAAAAAAAAAACATAGGATGTGTGAACTTCTGAAGAGACCGGGGTGTGCCACTCACAGATCCAACCATTAGTACTCCACCAATGTAAACGGCAGCCGGGAACATTTTTTTTTTAACTCGTTTGATGTTAATTGGGAACAGCTGACAGAATTAAGGCTTGCTGCTTGACAGCTCCATGGTTTCCCTCACAGAGAGAATCCCTTAACAAATATTCCAAAGTATAATGCGTCTAGATGTGCCCCATGTCATCAGAACTTTTCTCTCCATTTGTTCTAGAAAACAACCACAGTACATTTTAGTTTTCTACCGTGAAAAAAGGTACATATGTACAAAGACACAAACGTACAAATTTCTCACTCAAAAAATGTCAAGGTATCTATTTTTCTGGGTTGAAGCAAACACATGGAGATATTATCAGCTTGTCAAGCCAAGGTCTTTGTACTCAACAATGCCCAAATCACTACAGATATATAGTTTTGGCTACTCTGGCAAGAATCTCCTGGGATTGTGGTAGGGGATTCTTTGGACATTTGGGATCGTTTGCTGTAGTGGACTGGTGACATAATTTTAACCGCATGTCAACACCAATACAAGGACAAGCTGACACAAAATAACGTCTTATAGTAAGAGATCTCGGAAGGGCTTGGATCAGGGATCTGCATTCCAGCTGGTCCGGGACGCTTGGGATGCCCAAGGCTAAGACAACTGCATAGAGAGTCAAATCTTTGTCTCGCCTACACCCACACCACTCTGGTTATGGTGGTGCTCTACAAAAACAAGCAGTTCAACCAAATGAATGCCCATCGAAAGAAATGTTGCCAAAACCCACTGGCACTCCTGTCAATCAAAGTTTGGGGATAATCACTTCAGGAATTTCCCACTTGCAGGTAATTGCATATTTGTCATTATAAATTATACCCTCTGCATATTTCAGGACATAGCCTCTTGCGCTGGAATTCCTTGTAATCCTCATCATTTGGATATGGACAACTGAGGACATTCATGCATGGTTTTGGAAATTCTTGCTTTGAAAATTTCTCTTCCTCTGGTTACACCAGGCATAATCATTTCTATAAAGCTTTCCTTGAACATGTTTCTCCCATACTTTCATCAAGGCTAAGTCTGCATCAAGAGCAATTTGCACACTGAACTTTTTATGATATTTTTTGTATATATTGGTGTCTTCTACGGTAATGTGTTTCCATACCTGTAGCCAGAAATAAATTTTGATGGGGGACCAGCAAATTTCAAGGAGGGGTTTAAACTCATTATTTTACTACCTATATCACAGAGCTACATTTCGCTCATGAGTTTTACTTAGACAATCATGTTCTGAAAGCAGAAAAATAATGCTACATCTAAGTGAACAAAGACAAAGTCCATTTAAACTGGGGTACCTTAAATCCAGCAAGTTATCTAGCTAAAAAAAAAATCTTGCTTTGTGATACAGGCCCCTAGCAACATTCCTGGTTGGGAGCATACAAATTTCAGGGGCTGGTTCAAACCCATGATTCTACTACGTGGCTATGTGTTTTAACATCTACCATTCAGAAGCAAAAGTCCTCAAAGCTAATAGATACCATCTGCATTTTCACAAATGCTGATAACAAAGCCAGGGATGAGAATATGTCCACACAGCACGACGACGCGCTTCTGTCTGGCAATGCAGTGGGGCAGCTAAACGTGGGCCTCGCACGCTGTTTCAGGCGGCTCCAGCAGCACCGCCTTCCACGGAACCCACACGCAACGGTGCATCTGGATTATGACTTCACAGGTCGCCCAGTCAAGGCCACTGCTTACCAAGCGGGCCAGCTGCCAGCAGAACCCACGGATAAAATGACTTTCCCCGAGTCCCACCCAAGTTCTCCCGGCTCTCTCATGCAGCTGAAATGTAAACTCCAGATTCTCCAAGGTTTTGGTGGACTGATCTGGGTTAGCAAGGCAGGATGGACAACGTGGTCCTGTGGCAGGTAGAAGTGTGTTAAATCAAAGCTGGGAGCTAACATGCTCAACATGACAAATATTACAGCTCCATCTAATTGCTGCTATTGCTAAGCAAATTAGCATACAGTAAGCTGACTATATTTTGTTTTGCAAATAAGGAGACACTGATGCAAAGAGTGGCATCAAAGCCACCCAGAAATGCACACAGAACTTATTCTGGCTGCAGGAAATAAATGTCAACATGAAACAAAGTGAAATCCTGGGCATTTCAGGAACTTTCACCTCCCAAAAAAAGAGGACAAGTCTGGGAGAAAGAGGACGAATCTTAGGTGAGACGGTGTACAGTTAAAAATCTTTTGTTTGATTCTCATAGTGAAGTTAAGATTTCCAGAGTCCAGAAATCCAGCTGCAATCCACTCAGTCAAAAGAAACATATTGCTGCTGAGTGGACACTGCCATTCTGCCTAATTTTTGTCATGAGGTGAAGCTTACTATGACCTTGTGTTATGGCTCCACCTGTGGCCAGGCGTCTGCACTACAAAAGATTGCATCCTCTACAGCTATAATATTTTTTATAACATGTATTAGTTTTCATTTAATAAGCCCAAAATTTGCAGTCATAAAAAATATGTTTAGATGAAACATAAAACTATGTCAGGAAATTCAACAGTGCCTGGATCAGCTTATATATGACTATTCAGTGTAAAGGGACTGTGATATATTGTATTTCGGACTGAATCTGAGGATAGCACTGATTTTAATTATACCTGCACTTCTCAGTAACTACAGTACACCTCTTCTGCACACTGGCTGTGCATTCCTGGACTGTGCTCTGATCAGGGGCTCATCAGCATTAAATTGTGGTAGCATAATGTGGCATGTTATCACCAGCCTCCAGATGTGACTGTACTAGACTTGCAACGTAGCCACTCCATAGATAAACTTATATCTTATCGCGCTTTCGATTCAACATGCAATGCAAATATCCACATGTGATGCAATAATGTAAAGTCTGCCCACGTACATTTCTTTTTTTGAGGAGGATAACAGAAAGATTTTTCCCTTCATTGCTACCATTTTTCCTTGACAGCATTCCAAGGAGTCCTGCAGCACTGGATACAGGAGTATACGTTACTTGGGATACCAGTCATTGCAGGTCACAGAGGTCATGCTAGAGATGCTGATTACCCTGCCGTTGGACAGGCATAAATCAAAGTACCCACAAGAAATGTGTAACGTTGGGGAAGCAAGAAATTTTCACATTCAAAGCCCCAACCCAGGAGCTGCAAAGGAAAAGTGCTAGTCACTGTGCTGAACCTCGCTGGCTGCCTCAAGCCAATCAATGGCTTCCGGGATCATTCTCAGCATTATAGGGTAACATCCACTCGGATCCCAGGTGTCAGTGTCAGGATTCCCACAAATAACCAGTGGCCAGAATAGCGTGTCCCAGTCCAGAGGCCCAAACCACCATCGAGGTTATTAAAAAGGCTAATTTGTTACTGTAATGTTCCCTAAGCACAGGCAACACTGTCAATTTTCCTCTTCCTCTCATCCAAAATCAAGTGCAGGGATCTGTCGTCTGGTCTGAAAAGTTTTCATTGACAGCATCCATTTGGCTGTGGCCCGTCAGCCTCTAACCAACTCGATCCCAAGTTCAGCCATGAAACCCGCACATGCCGAAAGGCGGGTATAAACCCCAGGCTAGTGTCAGATCTGATGTTTTGGCCCCAACAGGCCACTTTCTGCCTCAGAGCCTGCGGCATGCATGCTAGCATTGCCATTCCCTTACGCTGATAACTGTTTGCCAGCAGATGGACGACCCAAATCTTGCTTGTCAAATGTCTTCAAAACCCACACCCTGCACTCCATCCTGCCTATGCCCCTGGTGGGACAGACGACCCAGGGCCTAAGTCCAGCCCCACCCTGCCACTGATAACAACACCGCGGGCTCTCAAATCCATGCCAAAGAATATCTCCATGACTCAGAGAGTGGCTGAACAGAGGGCTTGTACAGTATGGCATCACTCCTTGGGTAATTTATTGTGGGAGCTAAGCGTTTCCATTCGTGGTAAGCGCCACTAAAAACAGTCTTAGGGAAGGTTTCTGGGGGGCCTGCTCGTAAAAAGGGCCGATGCAGTGTGAGCTGGCCCCCAGCCTGACAACCTGTTTGGGGAGCTGTATAGATGTGATTTTAATTAATACACAATCCACTCCTCACCCGCCAGCACATCTCGCAGGCCAAGGGCCCATTCGCGATCATCGTGTTTTCAATCTCCGGGGGTAGGGGAGTGCAACGCCTTTTTTTTTTTTTTCGCCGATTTCGTCTTTCTGAAAGAAAACAACCGGATTGAGGAGAAATCTTAGGCGGGAAAGCAGTTTCCATTACGGTGAACTGGGGCTGGGGTCGCTGTAAATTTCCACGTGGAGCAAGCGACGAGGGAAAGAAAATGACTCGGACAAAATGCATTTTAATTTTAGATTACGACCCAGACAGAAAAATAAACTCAATTTTTTAAAAGAAATTGAGCATCGAGAAATAATAATGAAAAGATGCTTCCTAGGGCTTCTGAAGTGAAGAATTCAACATTCTGACCAACAGTTTCCATCTCCAAAGTATACTTTAGCTGTCTGGGTCCATAGACCTCATTTCACCCCGTGGTTTATTTATTGGGTTTCCTATTAATTCCATTTTCAGAAGTCTTCACATTGGGCCCTGCATTGTCAATAATCATGGGGGAAATGATACCCTAAACTGCAGGGGCGGATCGAGAACAATATTCATAGGGTGGCAAGAGGAGGGCAGGAGATTTTGAGGTGTGGCACCTTACGGCAGAAGCATATCTGCTGAATGCCAAGCGGGGTGGCAAGGCTTTTCTTAGGGTTGCAGTTGCCACCCCATGGCGCCTAGGCAGATCCGCCCATGCTAAACTGCAATATTCATGACTGTTGAAAATAGTAATTAACACATAAACCATACATTGAAGGTCTTTTATTCATATAAGGTTAGGATAACTGATCAAAAGCATGTTTCAGAATTACCCACTGCTGCCATCTACTGTGCCACAAAGGACTCACACAAGCCACCCCACCCCCACACTCAATATAAAGAGAATAGGATCTCTCATGGATTTGCAAGACACAATTCGGATTTGAAACTGTACATTATCACACAACTTTCAGTGAAAGAAGAAGGTTACCGCCTCATTCATTAGAGCCTCATCTGTCTCAGCTTACAGAATGTTTGATATTTAGGTGGGTGAGATCATGTGTGGTAATCTGCGTATGATTTCATTGTTTTGTAGATCACAAAATATAGTTAGATTGAGCAGATACAAAACATTCTGCCACCTCAATTACAGTCAGATGGTTAAAAACACCACCAGATTCTGGAAGGACCAAGAAGTTGTCCTCAATGGGCTGTCCCCTGTCTCAAGGCACCGTGTTGAGGCCAGATCTTGGTCAGGCCCGGCCCGAGTAGTTTGTCTTGGCCGATGTCATGGCCCACCTCATTCTGGGAGGAGATGAAAGGGATCCTCTTTGGAAAAATTGAAATAGAAATCAAAAGCGTGCATCCGAAACCAAAGAAAGGATAACAACAACATGTGCAGGAGACGAGTGATATCATGCTGAACCCTCTGCTCCCTCTCTATGCAGCTGGGAAAGTACCTTAAATCCCCACTCATCGGAATGGTCGGGTCTAACGGCAGCATGGGAAGTTGGCAGCTGGGAGTCTGATCTATTTCGACGGCTCCACGGGAAGCAAGAACGAATGAAACGACGCATGAAAAATGTGGATCGATGGAGGAATTTTTCGAACCATGTGACCTTTCAGTGTCAATCAGAGTGCTTTTTCTTTTATTTCAATCTAAGAACAGTAGCTTAAGGGGCAGCATTAAAAATCCAGGAGGCGAGAGAAAGAACCCAAAAGAGAATAAAATAAATGATTGTGATCAAAATGTAAATGGCAGCTGCGTCATCATTGGCGTATCTGCTCTTTTATCTTTCTTCAAAGGTTAGAAAGGACATTTCAGTACATTCAACACAAGGAGAAAAACACATATGTCTTCTCTGTTGATCAGGCTGGCTGCTTTGTAACTCTTGGAAGTTGACGACGCTCAATCATGGGTATTGGGCTGTTGTGGCACCACCTCTTTCCCTCTCTGTGTGGCCACCACAATGGCCTGGCTTCGTTAGCTGGATGGTCAACTGGGCATGAAGCAGCTGGAGTGGCTGAATATGGGGCTGAAGGATCCTGTTGTCGGGCTTTTGTCAGACAAACATGGGCAGTTTCAGTATGATATTTGGGTTTCTCAAGCAGAACAGCAACACGGCTGACAATCTGCCAATTGATCATTTTTATGTCATCATCAGCAGAGAGTGTCCCAGTGTCCATCATAGCTTTGGCTCAGTGATACCAGTGACAGTTTGACAGCACTTTTGGTCATTGCAGTATGAGATTAACCAATCATCTTTATTTAAAGTAGATAATTTAATGTGAATTAATGCATGGAAGGAACAAAATAGGAAGCATTCTCATCTACACTTGTGTAACAGGAGTTGCCAGAAGCCTGTCGATGTCACAAAGATGCAGGCAGAATCACTAAGAACTTCCCTGGATCATTCTTCTTTGGGCAGGACTTTCTCCAGGAACACTATGACAAGGTTTTAGCTTTGGTCTATAGAACAGCACTAATGAAACAATAGAAAGTCTTACCGTGTGTTCACACCGCGGGTGGCGAGAGCGTCAGCGCTTGCTAGCGAACGCTGGGGACGCTCTCTGACGTAGATGGAGTGGGCGAGGACAAGGTCGTTCAGAATGCTAGGCACTGAGAACTTTTTAATCGGACATAAAACAAACAAACGTGTAGCTTATATCTTTGGCTGACTGTCAATAGGATATCATTTGTCAGAGCACATGAAATTATGATAAGACACATTGTTTGCATTATTTTGCATGCTATGGCGCCAAAATTAGTGTGCAATTTGTTTTTTTTCCACAAAATTATATTATGTGGTTCACCAACATATCAGTACCAATAATTTCAGACACCTTAGTCTATGCCTCATTTTTTTATTTATGTCCCTCTACACAAACACACAAACAGCAAAAGGCCATAAATAACTTAATAATGTATTATATCTTAGTACTGGAAGTCCCTCTTTAACATGTATATTTGTACTGTGCTGATGCGGCATAAAAATGCATGTCTACATGGGTTTTTTAAATGTGTAGATTTATGCCACAGGCATTTTTTACTGTGTCTAGAGGGTAAAAAATGCCATGTTTTGTCTCAAGGTTTATACCCCAATGGCATTCCATACACTTTCTCCTCCATTGTGCCTGGGAACCGTTTGGTCGTAACAAAAATTTACACACTTGTGTTCTGCATTTCTACATTCCCATTGGTTGCTGCCGAACAGCGTCATAGCTCATTACCATAAAGTTGACCGGGCTTCAACCCGGTCGCTTTGACGCTCTCCCCGCCCAAATCGCGCTGCGCCGCTCCTCGGCGCCTGCCGTCACCCCTCCCGTAGAGAATGAATGACTTCCGTTCGCTTTGATGCTCTCGCTGCTGACGATGTGAATGTGCCTGTACATGAGATACAGGGCATTCATACCATGTGCGTATGAAGAGAATGCTCCACTTTTTAGATGATTTGGGAATTTGGCTACGTTGTATTAGCATTTCAAACTGTGATGTGTGTCACAATTACAAGTTCATGGAAGGTTTGACTGAACCAGAGCTCAGGAGTCTCGTTATCTGAGGAAACCCTGCTGAGATTCTGTCTATCGAGCAATGGTTCTGTGTTGGGAGGTCATTAGTTTGACTTTGTCACAGTAAATCCAGACAATGTCCACCTAGTGAGGTTGGTGGAAGCGTTTATATATTTTTTTCAGGAAAATTCCCCCAAATCCTGCAATGCTGTTCTTTTGCTTCTCTCATCAGGATTTATGTCAACACTGGGTGGGATTGGAACATCCAACAACTAAAGTTGTCCACATAAGTCGCAAGTCTTCCAGATTTGGATGCAGCAGCGTATGGGCAGGAGATCAAGCTTCCAAGCAGTGATTATGTGGTGGCACCATCTCAGGTTCAACCGTCAGTTATTTTTAAGATTAATTGGGGTACATTTCGTCTTAATAGCATAATGTTGTACAAGTCAGTGATGCTGATACTTTAATAACATTCTTTGAAACCAAACATTAAAAAGATGAAGTATATTAAGGAAACAGCATAAATTCTATGTAAGAAATAACAAATACATTACAGGAGGTGCAGCCCTTAAAAACTGTAGGGTACACATATTCTTTCCTGGTTAATTTATGCTTCTCCACAGTTTTGTAATAGAAGAAATCCTTAGCTTGGATTCATTAGGTCATGAAGACCTGAGACTGAGCAGTGAGTGTTCAGGCCAAAAGGGGCCAGATGTTTGGGCCACTGGTGACACATAATGAACCTCAAGAGTCCACTCTCTCGAAATCTTGAAACGGAGTTTATTTTTTAGTACCTTCCACTTCTCATATTCTTATATGCTGAGGGTGGCAGTATTAATTTTAACATACTGGGCACCCTATTCGTATCACCTGGCAAAAGAAAGACAAGGAAGGCTACATGTCACGCATATTTAAATGAGAACGTTTGAAGTTTTCCTGAGATTTTTTATTTTGTTTTCATGTAAGAATGTACTGACCAAATTCACTTGCAGCAATGTTGGACCTTTTTGACCATCACCTTGTCATTACAAGTAGGCCTTTTTCATACTTTGAGTGACGTCCTCCGTCATATGAATGTCTGGCGAAGATGCTAACTTTGCTGATGCTAGATAAATGTCAAGCTAACAGTGGTTAACAGTGGTTGCAGTATGTAGCTGTAAATTTCACCCGTCAGCAAGCACAGTTTCTGCGACCGCGGACACCTCTGGTCTGTGCCCCCCACCCCTGCCCCCAACATAACACTAACAAGCCTTATATCTTGCCCCTGTAACCCGATGCTCTCTGCCTGGGGGGGGATCGTGACACCTGCAGCCACGAGCCACCGTCCAAGAGGCCTGCCTGATGATAATCGATCACACGTCAGCCATCCCAACTGAACTAGAGACGCCCAATTTCCAGAGCAGGACCGTTTTAGAGAGCTTTACTTCCTCTAAACAAACAATCACAGCAGCACCCTCTAGCTGCAGATTTCTGCAGATCCTGATGTCAGGATAAGCAGAATACATACGTAATAAATCATTTTTTACATTTTTGGTATATCATGCAATGAAAGACTTGCAGTACATCTTTCATTTCACAATTGTATGTTTATTGTTGCTGTGTATAAGGTTTTAGAAAATAGAAAATTTGATTTGGGGAGGCAAGGCTTCAAAATTTAAATGCAAAGGTCTACTTATTGGTAGGGATAAATTAAATATTTGGGGGTACACACCACCCCGCTATGCCCCTGCCTGTATAATGTATAAGGCATACATAAGAGCCCTAGAAATTGCAGGTTTCAGACAGGTTGCAATATTGGGCACCTCTATCTGAAATCAGAATATTTCAGTAAGTCACACAGACTCAAAAATTAAGCTGGCAGGAAATGAAAAAGTATCCAGGCCAGACCCCTTTTAGGATAATTTCCACTGAACAGAAGGAAGGCCTATTTTGTTGTGTTGTTCTGACAGTCTCTGGGGTTCTTCAATATAATGCGGAAATACATTTAAATCAGGCAGCGGACAGCTAAGAAAGGCAATGCATGGAAAAGAAGCATAAAACTGCCTGCCTGCTGTGCTCTAAATTGCTGGGTTGTAGCATACAGTGTATGAGTATGTATGTATATATATATTCACTGATATTATAAATTTGTGTATACACACATGCACAAGCACACAATTATGAGCACTTTTCCATGCGTGAGCCCACTCATTAGGTATATCTGTACTCAGTGAAAACTTGCGGTGTATTTATATTTTATATATAATGTATATATATATATAAAGCATACGCATAAAAGCAGGGAAAAGTCAATCGCAGCATGGCAGTGAGAACCGCAGCGGGTGGCTGACAGCTGGAGCGTATCGATACGCCGGTCAAGGCCGCGGAGCGGCCCGGCGGTCAGCCACTTGACGTGCAGCTCTCCTCCGCCTGGTTTTTCCGCGAGCCTCCATTCCTGTGGCGTGCAGGGCGTCAGCTGCGGTGATAACCGAGCATTCTGGCCCCCCCACTCCACATACACCCCCTTCATAGTGGTTACTGCCTCCCCAATTCTCCACTCTCTATCCCCACCTGCATCTCTGCCACACTCACTGCTGGTAAGCTCACTGGACAACATGGCCAACTACTTAGGGCACCCTCTTCTGCGTGAACTTCAAGTGAATGTTTGGATGGTGTGTGGCAGCGGGGTGGTGGTGAAGCTCGCCTAGCACTGGCCACACCCCATTTTGGATGGGTGGGAGTACATCCAGACACAACAATCATACCCATGGCTAAGAACATGGCCTAAAAAAGCAGTGAGGTGCCTGTCACTCGATCCCCATGGACCAAGACTGCATAGACACAACTTGGAACCGCAGAGCTGACAGGAGGAGGGGGGTGTAGGGAATGATATCTTGTTTACATCCGTGGCCCATGTGTTATGCAAGTCGCAGGAGAAGTGCCCAGCCATGGTCTGGGCAGTGGGAGAAGGTTGCTGGTAACACGGGCAGACCTCCAGAGCTGTGACTTACGGCCTGGCCTAGGCGAACAGATCTCCGCGGCTGGCGCGTGGTGGTCCCTCACGTGAAGGCGGGCAGATGCGGGTCGGCATGTGCCAAGGGGCCGCGGTAATAACAAGGTTCCCTGCAAGTATGTGCCCCTGTTTACAAAGGGCCTTGTTCGCTTACTCCAGGGCTGGGAGCAATTTCAGCACCAGATAGCTTCCCATGCCCATTCAGAGTTGTTTTGATAGTTTCTGTGCCTATTCATAATATTTTCAACACTTATGGGCAGCTCATGTATCACCTTTCCCTAAATACTTATGATTTTATTTTTGTTGTATTAAACATAATGAGCCACATCTTTTTTTTCACTTCACTTCACTGATTTTGCCTACGGTACGGTATGGAACCTTAAAGTAAACGCTGTACGCAACATATTGCTAAAATGCTGACAGCTGCTCACTTGTCAGATTTTTGATTTACTCAAATTCATCAATATCACATTTGTATTTAAAGTACAGCCTTTATTTAGTTTGCAATATTTTATCACCCCAGCCACTGACTTGAGACTGACCAACTGACTTTATCAGAAAATGAAATGTACTGCGGTGATTAATAGTTTAGCACCACAATTTAGTCATTTATGCATTTAGTCATTTAGGCAAATGTAACCTGTAGAGGAAAGTTAAGGAACCCTCCATCCATAGTCCATGAATGCTGATCCATACTGGGTCATTCTGAGCCTCTTTTTGGTAATAGCAACCTGGTTGCGAGGCAGAACTCGGCATTGCCATGAAACATACTGCAAACCCCTCAAGGTACGAGTCTTTCTTCCTGGCTGCAGAAGGATTTTTACTAAAATCGAAACTACTGCTAGCAATTTGTGCCCCTCCACACTTACAGCAAAGGTCTGCTGACTTATTGCCAGAAAGGTCTAGGTTGCACTAATATCAAATTGTCATGCTACAGTCTATTATTTTTATAAGGTATTACCATATTAGAGGATAAAATATTAATATTTGCAGACTCCCCAGGAGCCTGACACCTCTGGCACTGGGAGAGTAAAAAGGTGTAAAATCCTTTTGGTATAACTAAACATGCCTGTAGCTTAAGGCAGCTTTATGGCCTTGTCAGGCCATGTATTTAAACCAGCCTAACCATACCTGTTCAAGGCAATTTTGACAGCAAACCTCTAAAATAACATCTTGTTCAAGGTGCTGCTGTTGAGGAGTCGCAAGCAAGCTCCAGCGGACTCAGACCAGCATACAGCAGCGAACACCTGTGACGCAAACACGAGAATCCCGCTAATCCAAGAGTAACTTGCAGTGTTGATTTTGACGTCTCTTTGGATTTGCTCTGTTCCTCACCGAGCTCTCAAGATGTAAAACACAATACAGATGTGTTTAATTCAGACATGTCCAGAAGTTACTGGCAAATATATGACTAAATCCAAGGCAAGCTTTAAAACAGCATGAGGACGGACTATCACAGCCTCACACAACCTTTGGAGGTCACTGGTAGACTGAAAATATTCTCATTCATTTCAGTTTTTATGGCATATATTGGCTGTAGTGTTTCTTTTCCCTTAAAACCGATGCTGATGACAAATCTTCACTGGAACAACCCGCTAAATGTCACCTTGTGTTCAGTAGTTATTTAGTCTTGCAACAAGATCTTTTCTGGCCTGAAAGCAGCTAAATTGCAGGATTTCTGCCAGCATTTTACAGCACCAAACCCAAAGTTTTACATTATAATTAAGATATTATTCTGAAAATGCGGCAAACGTATAATTATATTTGAAATATAGCAAGTTGTAAAGCGAGAGAAAACCTTGTGGTTACATTAAGCCGCATTCAGCTGCCGCAGATCATTTCATTTAGGGGGCACAGCGTGGCTCAGTGGGTTAAGCCTCTGTGCTTGTAATCAGAAGGTTGCCGGTTTAAGCCCAGCCTTGGCACATCTGTGGGCATCTTGAGCAAGACCCTTAACCTAGGCACCACATGAGGTGGCTGCCCTGCGCCAAAGCTGGGGAACAATAGTCTGTTAAGAGGGGGGAAGAAAGAGGAAGAAGGGGGAAGGAGAAAAAATGGG